>CM064501.1:44930980-45043480 GCA_032716605.1 Paralithodes platypus
ACCCAACTGTACTGGTAACCCCAACTGGTACTAGTTACACCCAACTGTACTACACACCCAACTGTACTGTACACCCCACCTGTACTACACACCCAAACTGTACTGGTTACACCCACCGTACTAACACACCCACTGTACTGTACAACCCAACTGTACTGTACACCCAACTGTACTGTACACACCAACTGTACACCCACTGTACTGTACACCCAACCTGTACTACACACCCAACTGTACTGTACACCCAACTGTACTGTACACCCAACTGTACTACACACCCACTGTACTACCACCCAACTGTACACCCAACTGTACCGTACAACCCAACTGTTACTGTACACCCAACTGTACTGTACACCCAACTTGTACCTGTACACCCAACTGTACTGTACACCCAACTGTACTGTACACACCAAACTGTACACTACAGACCAACGTACTGTACACCCAACTGTACTGTACACCCAACTGTACTGTACACCACCTGTACTAACTACACCCACTGTTACTGTAAACCCAACTTGTACTGTACACCCAAACTGTATCTGTACAACCCAACCTGTACTGTGTACACCCAACTGTACTGTACAAACCCAACTGTACTGTACACCAAAAGTACGGTACACCAAACTGTTTCTGTACACCCAACTGTTACTGTACACACCCAACTGTACTGTACACCCAACTGTACTGTACACCCAAATGCTACTGGACACCCACCTTGTACTGTACACACAACCTGTACCTGGACACCCAACTGTACTACACACCCCAACTTGTAATTGTACACCCAACTGGACTGTACACCCAACCAACTGTACTGTACACCAAAACGGACTGTACACCCAACTGTACTGTACACCCAACGGTACTACACACCCAAGGTACTGTTACACCCCCCAACTGTACTGTACACCCACTGTACTGTACACCAAACTGTACATGGACACCTCCAGAGTACTGTACTGTTAACCCAACTGTTACTACCAGCCCAACTGTACTGTACACCCAACCAACCTGCTACTGTAACACCCAACCAACGTACTGTACACCCCAACTGTGCTGTACACCCAACTGTACTGTACACCCAACGGTACTACACACCCAACTGTACTGTACCCACCCCAACTGTACACTGTAACACCCAACTGTGCTGTACACCCAACGGCTACTGTACACCCAAACTGTGATGTACACCCAACTTGTACTGTACACCCAACTGTAATACACACCAAACTGTACTGGACACCCAACTGTACTGTACAACCAACTGTTACTGCACACCCAACGTGCTGTTACACCCAACTGTACTGTACACCAAACTGTACTGTACACCCAACTGTACTGTACACCCAACGGTACGGTGGTACACCCAACGGTACTGTACCCCCAAACTGTACTGTACACCCAAACTGTACTGTACAGCCATCAATGTACTGTACACCCAACTGTACTACCCACCCAAATGTACTGTACACCCAACTGTACTGCAACACCCAACTGTGCGGTACACCCAACTGTACTGTACACCCAACTGTCCTGTACACCCAACTGTACTGTACACCCAACTTGTACTCAACCTCCAACTGTACTGTTACACCCAACTGCTACTGTACACCCAACTGTACTGCACACCCAACTGTTGCTGTACACAAAAACTGTAACGGTCCACCAACTGCGACTGTACACCCTAACTGTACTGTAACAACCCAACCAACCTGTTACATGTACACCCAACCCACACTGTACTGTACACCCAACCTGGTAGCTTGTACACCCAACTGTACTGTCACACCCAACTTGTCACCCTGTCTACACCCCTAACCAACTGGTACTGTACCCACCCAAAGGTACACCCAACCCTGGGGGTGTACACCCAACTGTGCTGTACACTCAACTGTACTGTACACCCAACTGTACTGTGACACCAAACTGTACTGTACACCCAACTGTACTGTACACCCAACGGTACTGTATACACCCAACTGTACTGTACACCCAAACCCAACCTGTACTCGGTACACCCAACACTGTTACTGTACACCCAACTGTACTGTACACCCAACTGTTACTGTACACCCACTTGTACTGTACAACCCAACTGTACTGTACACCCAACTGTTCTGTACTGTACACCCAACTGTACGTACCCCAACCAAACTGTTACTGTACACCCAACGTGTACTGTACACCTCAACTGTACTTGTCAGCCAAACTTGTACCTGTACACCCAAGCTGTACTACACCACCCAACTTGTACTGCTACACCAAACGCTACTGTACACCTCAAAATGTTTACTGGTAACCCAACTGTACTGTACACCCCCAACTGTACTACCACACCCAACTGTACTGTACACCCAACTGTACTGTACACACAGTGAAACACCCAACGGTACTGTACACCCAACTGTACTGTACATCCCCACTGTTTAACCTTGCACACACCCAAATTACTGTACCAACAAAAAACTGTGCCCCCAACTGTGGCGGTACACCCAAACTGGTACTGTACAACCCAACTGTACTGTTACACACCCAACTGTGTTTATCAGTAGGCCCCAAGGGTGTAAGTTAAGGGGGCCCCCCCCCCACCCCCAACCCCACCCCCACCTCCCCCCCCCCCACCCCCCACCCACCCAGCGGCCACCCCACCCCACCTCGCTTTTTTGGTTCTCTTCTCTCCCTCTCTCTTTGGCTTGATATCCATTCAGTAACCCCATTCAGCCCTACTGTTTTAAGACGTTTACCCCCCATCCAGGTGTCAAATTATTTACTGGGCCGGGCGGTTTTTTATTTTTTTAGCGAGCCAGCATGATATATCATATTTTTTTTACAGCAAGGGGACAAATGTGTACCATTTTATTTCGATAGAAAAATTTCCGGATTTCCTCCATACAATGCTGGCTCGCTATCGATCACCCTGAAGAAATTCGAACACCTGGATGGGGATGAAAAAAAAGACCGTCCTTAAAAACCAGTTGTGTGGCTGAAATATGGGCCCAATGGAGTACAAGCCAGGGAAAGATGAGGGAAAAGGAGAGGAAAGATAAAAAAAAAAAAAAACGGTGACCCCCCTTAAAGTGACAGGAGAAAGGGTATAAATCATGGGACACAGATCATATAGACCCGGCCACGACCTCATACCTATTAATCCTGAAGACAACAGATGCATATATGACCGACCTCATACCTATTAATCCATGAGACACAGATCATATAGACCGACCGTCATAACCTAATAATTCATGAGACACAGATCATATAAACCGACCTCAAATAACCTATTATCATCATGAGACACAGATCATATAGTACCGACCTCATAACCCTATGTAATCATGAGACACAGATCATATAGACCGACGACCCTCATAACCTATTAATCATGAGACACAGATATTCATATAGACCGACCTCATAACCTAATAATCATGAGACACCAGATTCATATAGAATCGCGACCTCATAACCTATTAATCATGAGAACACAAGATCATATAGACCGACCTCATAAACCTATTAATCATGAGACACAGATTCATATAGGGACCGACCTCATAACCTAATAATCATGCAGACACAGATCATATAGACCGACCTCAATAACCTATTAATCATGAGACACAGACTCGCATATAGACCGGACCTCATAAACCTAATAATCATCATGAGACCACAGATCATATAGGACCGACCTCATAACCTATTATATCATGCGGACACAGTATCATATAGACCGACCTCATAACGCTATTAAGCCATGGGACAACAGATCATATGTGGAAGACCTCCGTCATAACCCTATTAATCATGAGACACAGATCATATAGACCGACCTCATAAACCTTAATAATCATGTAGGACACAGATCATATAGACCGACCTCATAACCTATATAATCATGGGGACATGACAGATCATTTATAGACCGACCGCATAACCTATTGTGCAATATCCTTTTCATATCCTGCAGTTTCTTACCAGATGTACAAAGTCCAACATGAGTCAGAGGTGAGACAGACGACGAGGCATAAATAAAGCATAGAAAGCATTAAAATATGACAAGGCAGATGAAAGACCAAAAACAAAAGCATGAATAGAACACTAATAAAACATGAAAAACAACATAAGCCATACATAAGATAACACACCTACATAAATTAAATAAGACAATATAAAGAAAGCCGTGGGTAGAGCGTCAATAGGGATAGGGTCAAAAGCCAGTAGAGGTCGAGCTACTCCCCCACAGAGTCAACAGAGAATCAGAACGAGACAATCACCATCCTTCAGGGGTGGAGGGAGGGGGTGTTTATATGATGAGCTGGGGGGTGGAGGGAGGGGGGTGTTTATATGATGATCTGGGGGGTGGAGGGAGGGGGTGTTTATATGATGAGCTGGGGGTGGAGGGGAGGGGGTGTGTATATGATGAGCTGGGGGGTGGAGGGGTAGGGTGTTGTATATAATGGGAGGATGTTTATATGATGAGCTGGGGGTGGAGGGGAGGGTGTGTATATAATGGGAGGGTGTGTATATGACGAGCTGGGGTGGAGGGGAGGGTGTGTATATGATGAGCTGGTGGGTGGAAGGGAGGGTGTGTATATGATGAGCTGGGGTGGAGGGAAGGTGTGTATATGATGAGCTGGGGGTGGAGGGGAGGGGGTGTATATGGACGAGCTGGGGTGGAGGGGAGGGTGTGTATATGATGAGCTGGTGGGTGGAAGGGAGGGTGTGTATATGATGGGTTAGGGTGGAGGGGAGGGTGTGTATATGATGAGCTGGGGAGGGTGTGTATATGATGAGCTGAGGGTGGAGGGGAGGGTGTGTATATGATGAGCTGAGGGTGGAGGGGAGGGTGTGTATATGACGAGCTGGGGTGGAGGGGAGGGTGTGTATATGATGAGCTGGGGGTGGAGGGGAGGGTGTGTATATGATGAGCTGGGGGTGGAGGGGAGGGTGTGCATATGATGAGCTGAGGGTGGAGGGGATGGTGTGTATATGATGAGCTGGGGAGGGTGTGTATATGATGAGCTGAGGGTGGAGGGGAGGGTATGTATATGATGAGCTGGGGTGGAGGGGAGGGTATGTATATGATGAGCTGGTGGGGTGGAGGGTGAGGGTGTGTATGTGCTGAGCTGGGGGTGGAGGGGAGGGTTTGTAGATGATGAGATGAGGGTGGAGGGGAGGGTGTGTATATGATGAGCTGGGGGTGGAGGGGAGGGTGTGTATATGATGAGCTGGGGGTGTAGGGAGGGTGTGTATATGATGAGCTAGGGGTGGAGGGAGGGTGTGTATATGATGAGCTGGGGTGGAGGGGAGGGTGTGTATATTATGAGCTGGGGGTGGAGGAGAGGGTGTGTATATGAGGGGCTGGGGGTGGAGGGGAGGGTGTGTATATGATGAGCTGGGGTGGAAGGGAGGGTGTGTATATTATGAGCTGGTGGTGGAGGAGAGGGTGTGTATATGATGAGCTGGGGGTGGAGGGGAGGGTGTGTATATGATGAGCTGGGGTGAATGGGTGGAGGGGATAGAGAATTTGCTAAGCTGGGGGAGGGAAGGTGGGAAACGGGTTAGTTATAGAACTACTATGAACACAAATAGGGATTCTGTATTCAAGTAATATAATAAATGTCTTTTAATAAGCCCCAGATGCTTGTTGAGGTCACTGAAAGGCTTACATTAGCTCAACAAACGTCATGCAAGATCAATAGGTGGATCTTACATTTTACTTATGGGGCTCGGTAAGATTTCTGTTTTGTCCGCTATTGCCTATAATTATCGACTCGTCCAATCAAACGAATCAAATATATACTGTGGGACAAGCATCTGTTGTGAAGGCGCCTATTGAAAGTACACTGATTAGCGAGATGAATAAGATTTGTATACCGGGAGCCACTGGGAAACATAGATATTCCGGTCAAAGCAACTTGTACTTTCCTCTATGTCTGTAATGAGAATCGAACCCGAACCATTGTTGTAAGACACATACACACACACACACAAGCAACTACACACACACACACATACAAACAGCACACACACAGATACACCACACACTTACACAGAACACACACTCAAGACATACACAGACATAACACACTCACACACACATAGAGACACAACACACTCACATACAGACAACAAACATGTACATATACACCCCCCCCCCCCCCCCCGACCCACACACACACACACACTTAACCGCACGGCTAGTTTAGTGGTACCGTCCCTGCCTGCAACCCAGCAGGTCGGGGTTCAAATCTTGCTCAGGTTGATGAAGGTTTTCCGAATTATAGCCGGCGGTTACCATCTCCCTTGAGCAAGATGTAATTGTCATTGATGATAATGTCTAGGAAGCGGAAAAATACGAGCCAAAAACTCAATTCCTGTCAAACTACAATTATGAATACAATTATGAATACACACACACACAATTATGAATACAATTATGAATACACACACACACAATTATGAATACAATTATGAATACACACACACACAATTATGAATACACACACACACACACAATTATGAATACAATTATGAATACACACACACACACACACACAATTATGAATACACACACACACACACACACAATTATGAATACAATTATGAATACACACACACACACACAATTATGAATACAATTATGAATACACACACACACAATTATGAATACAATTATGAATACACACACACACACAATTATGAATACACACACACAATTATGAATACACACACACACACACACAATTATGAATACAATTATGAATACACACACACACACACACACACAATTATGAATACACACACACACACACAATTATGAATACACACACACACACACAATTATGAATACACACACACACACACAATTATGAATACAATTATGAATACACACACCTCACCATCTATAATACCCTTCGGCGGCATTTATAACTATAAACAAATTACAACAATAAAAACACTAACAAGATGCAGTTACTCCAGAGATGATACAGAGTAATATGGATAGATACAGCGAATATACAGTACACTAAATTTGAACTCTAAACCAACATCACGATGACTATAAGGCCTAAGATAAATATTGGTCCGGTATATCAGGCCACCTTACAGTCAATATCAGCTCAAACAATTTACCTGTAGCACCCACAAGTAAACAATTTACCTGTAGCACCCACAAGTAAACAATTTACCTGTAGCACCCACAAGTAAAACAATTTACCTGTAGCACCCACAAGTAATCATTTCGCTCCCTGTCTTGGTGGTGTAATGGTCAGAGTGTTTAAGGGGAGATCTCCACTTGAGGGACTTTTTTCTTGACCCCTTTCTCCCTCATGTTTAGCTCCATTGCTTTTGAGATTTTAAGACATTTGCCCTAGTAGTTTAGACATTTTAAGACATTTTGACCCATTTCTGTCAATTTTAAGACCTTTCGTGCCATTATGGTGTCAATTTTTTCCTGGCGAGCGATAGCGAGCCTGTATTTTAAGAGCAATCGGCCTCCGACCGGGACATTTTTCTACCGAAAAATGTACAAATTTATCTTGAAAGGGGGTCTAGGGGGTGTAATTTTAAGCTTTATGAAAACGTAGGGAACAAACTAAATACCTGCCCTTAATACCTCCCCTTAAGATCTGTATGTGGTGACCCAGGTTCGAATTCCAGGAGGATCAAATGCTTTCATTAATTTCACTAGGAGGTGTTTAGTGTTGGGAGTGACATTAATAAATTATACCAAGTGCTTTCAAAATCATTGTAACTTTTTATTTTATTTTCCGGTATACCAAACTTATAATATAGCTTATTCAATTATTGTGTGGTACCATATGTGTTTATCACGTCATACACTACCAAACTAGGCTATAGTAATGTAAAGTTGGTGTATCTGAAACTATGAAACTTACAATGTTGAAAATACCATCATGTTCTGATTTGCTTCATGCAAGTGTTTAGGTCTAGAGAAATTTGAATTCACAACAAAAAATAACTGCCTAAAATCAAAAGTGGCTCCGTAAATGTTGTGCGTTTTCCGTCATTTACTCATCATTAATCACGGAAATGTATTTATATTGGAAAAAAAAAAAAAAAATCTACTCCCTATTCTGCGTTTAAGGGGAGATCTCCACTTGAGGGATTTTTTTTCTGGACCCCTTTCTCCCTCATGTTTAGCCCCATTGCTTTTGATATTATAAAACGTTTGTCCCATTAGTTTAGCGATTTTAAGAACTTTCACCCCTTATTAAGACCTTTCGTGCCATTCAGGTGTCGATTTTATCCTGGCGAGCGATAGCGAGCCTGTAATTTAAGAGGAACCGGCCTTCGGCCGGGACATTTTTCTACCGAAAAATGTACAAATTTATCTTGAAAGGGACTCAAGGGGTGTAATTTTAAGCTTGATGGAGGTCTAGGGAACAAACTAAATACCTCCCCTTAATGGACTCTTTTACAAAGCAAAGATTGATTAGTAAAAATATAGGCTGTTAAAAAAAAAAAAAATCCATAGGACGATCCATGCAGGCTGCTACTTGGCAACACAGATGAACTGAAGGCAGCAATGCCAGTGTCTACCAGGTGGGCATCTGAGTGTTGCGCCACCATTATATATATATATATATATATATATATATATATATATATATATATATATATATAAACACAAGTGTGTATTATTTTTGAGGGTGTTGACTGCTACTGACCTTTTACAGTAATGCATTGTTATCTCCCAGTCCGTGGGAAATATTATAATCTTTAAGGGGAGATCTCCACTTGAGGGATTTTTTTTCTTGACCCCTTTCTCCCTCATGTTTAGCCCCATTGCTTTTGATACTATAAAACGTTTGCCCCATTAGTTAACAATTTTAAGAACTTTCACCCCATATTAAGACCTTTCATGCCATTCAGGTGTCAATGTTATCCTGGCGAGCGATAGCGAGCCTGTAATTTAAGGAACCGGCCTTTGGCCGGGAAATTTTTCTACCGAAAAATGTACAAATTTATCTTGAAAGGGACTCAAGGGGGTGTAATTTTAAGCTTGATAGAGGTCTAGGGAACAAACTAAATACCTGCCCTTAAATCAAGTAATGCCACTTTAGAAAAACCTCATACAAACCACCCGGGACTCGAACCCTAGACCTACTGATCAACAGGCACTCATGCTAACCACTACACCACACTGGCCACAAAAGAGTGTGGTGTAGTTGTTAGCACGAGTGCCTGTTGATCAGTAGGTCCAGGGTTCGAATCCCGGGTGGTTTGTATGAGATGCATTGTTAGTTTGCCCGCTAAACTAAAAAAATGGCCTCCTCAGATTCTTTCTAGCCTAGGAGGTAAATATGTACATTATCTGGTAGAGAAATGTCCCGGCCAAAGGCAGGTTTCTCCAAAGTCGCAGGCAGAACCAATCGACACCTGAATGGGGTGAAATGCAATATAATCACCAACCATAAGAGGTAAACGTCTTAACCCATGCAGTGCCAGGGACGTTTTCTGGCATTATTAGACGATTTTATTAAGCTTAGGAAGGACCTCTAGCAATACTAAGGCTTCAGACTATCTCAAGCAATCCGTTTAACTACCACAGATCCTTCATAAGCTGCATAATACCGTCTAAACATAGCTAAAATATAAAATAATACCCATATCGCTGATACTCAAAGGGTTACAACCTCCAAATTAATAGTGAAACAGGCCGAGCCCCAAAATAGCCGCCTTGCACCAGCTAGTGTCAAGGGGAGGTTTTTAGTTCGTTCCCTAGAATTCCATCAATCTTAAAATTACACCCCCTAGACCCCCTTTCAAGATAAATTTGTACATTTTCCGGTAGAAAAATGTCCCGGCTGAAAGCCGGTTCCTCTTAAATTACAGGCTCGCTATCGCTCGCCAGGATAAAATCGACACCTGAATTGCACGAAAGGTCTTAATATGGGGTGAAAGTTCTTAAAATCGCTAAACTAATGGGGAAACTTTTTATAATATCAAAAGCAATGGGGCTAAACATGAGGGAGAAAGGGGTCCAGAAAACAATCCCTCAAGTGGAGACCTGGTGGATCACTGGTTGGTTTTTAGTCTGTATATTTATATATTTTATTTATTTTTCAGTTTCCTCGCTAGACCTCCATCAAGCTTAGAAAAACACCCCTTCGACCCCCTTTCAAGATAAATTTGTACATTTTTCGGTAGAAAAATGTCCCGGCCGAAGGCCGGTTCCTTCCAAAATTAGAGGCTCGCTATCGCTCCCCAGGAAAAAATCGACACCTAAAAGAGTACAAAGGAGTACAAAGGAAATCAAGCAACAACAGGTCTAGTGACCCTTCTAGGCTGCTTGTCCTCCAAAACACTGAGGATCAAGTGTCCAAACAGTGGTTTAGAGTGGGTAAGGGAACATTGGAAAGGGAACTACTGCCCTAGAACTAATGTCCGTGGCAGGATTAGGAAGTTAGTAGGGGACAGATGGGTTAGTAACTGAGGGGGGGAAAAAATAAAGTTATTCATTTACAAACGCAGTCAGTCGCGGGTTTGATGCGAGATATTTGTCTAGGCGGAGTTTAAATGAATCAACGGTGCTGCAGTCTATAACGTCTCGGGGAAGCCCATTCACGAAAAGTCTTAATATTGACAACAAAATAAGGCGAAAGGTCTCAAAATCGCCAAACTAACGGAACAAACGTCTTGAAGCCATAAAACTAATATGCTAAACATGAGGGAGAAGGGGGTCCCTAAAAAGCGAGTACTACCCCCTTAAAACTGTCCCGTCTCGCCCATTATCACTCCTATCAGGTTTCCATCGAGGCGGTGTAATGAGTTACAAGGGGTTACAACGAATAGTTAGTATCTCGAAGACCTTGCAGTCCATTCTGAGTGGCACGAAAGAGATTGCGCGTATAGTGTATACTTCACTGATTGCAGAACACTATCTTCTTTAAGGGGGGTGACCTGCTCTTGTTCTGTCCTTTTCTATCTTTCTCTGGCTTGTATCCATTTGGCCCCATTCCGCCTACTGTTTTAAGACGTTTATCCCCATCCAGGTGTCATATTTTTACTGGTGAGCGGTAGCGAGCCAGCATATTTTTTTATTTTTGTTTGACAGCAGGCTGAATTTGTACATTTTTCGATAGAAAAATTTCTCCGGCGAAGCCGGATTTCTTCATATAATGCTGGCTCGCTATCGCTCGCCAGGAAGAAATCGACAGCTAGATGGCGATAAACGGCTTAAAATAGTTGGCTGAATGGGGCCAAATGGATACAAGCCAGAGAAAGATAGAAAAGGACAGAACAAAAACAGGTCACCCCCAGAGATGGTTCGCTTTTTGGGCGATTTTTCATGTATTCATTATTATTCTAGTTTCCTCCATAGACCTCCATCAAATTAAAAAAAAAACAAAAAATCCATTAGATCTCCCTTCTAGATTAATTTGTACATTTTTCGGTCGGCCGGTTCTTTCAACATTACAGGCTCACTATCGTTCGCCAGGGGAAAAAATCGACACCTAAATAGCACGAAAGGTCTAAATATTGACGAAGAAATGAAGCGAAAGGTTATATAATCGACTAACTAATGGGGCAAACATCTTAACATCTGAAAACTAATGGGGCTAAACATGAGGGAGAAAGTGGTCCAGAAACCCGGCCCATGTCTCCTTAAACTTGAACTACTCTAATTAGGATATATTTACAACTTCTGAGGGAACTTTTTCCAGGTAGAACAGATCTTATATGTGAAAATATATATGACATTATAGTGCTGATCCTCTTCAATTTGATCTTCATACCATGGTTGCGTGTTGTATTCATATTAGGGCGAAACATTGTTGTAATTCACGTTGTCAAACCCATTATCTTAAGGGGGGGGGGGGGGTGACCTGTTTTTGGTCTGTCCTTTTCTATCTTTCTCTGGCTTGTATCCATTTGGCCCCATTCAGCCTACTGTTTTAAGACGTTTATCCCCATCCAGGTGTCAATTTTTTACTGGTGAGCGGTAGCGAGCCAGCATATTTTTTATTTCTGTTTGACAGCAGGCTAAATTGGGTAAAAGGATGATAAATTAATAATACCAATATGAAGAACAGCGAAAGAGAAAACCCTGAGAAAAGTTAAAAAAAAACTCAGAAAGAAGTGAAAGAAAAGAGAGAAAGTGTGAATGGTGTTAAATTACAAGAAAGACAGTGTGAAAGAAGTAAAGAATGTGTGAAAGAAAGAGAAGGTGTGAAAGGTGAGAAAGCAAGTGTGAACAGGGTAAAATACAAACACGAAAGTGTGAAAGAGTGTGAAAAAAGTGAAGACTGAAAAAAAGTGAAAGTGTGAAAGAAAAGAAAGACAATGTCAAGTAAGTACAGAACGTGAAAAAGTGAAAGTGTGTAATAAAATAAAATGTGAAAGACGAGAAAGAACGTGTGAAAGAAGTGAAAGAACGTGTGAAAGAACGAGTGAAAGAAGTGAAAGAAGAGAAAGAATAATATTTTATGTGAGGTAAAAAGTGAAAAAGGTGTGAAAATCTCCGTGGTGTAATCCTGACATGAGAGAGAGAGAGAGAGAGAGAGAGAGAGAGAGAGAGAGAGAGAGAGAGGTAGGTAGTAGAGCTTGTTGAGGTGACCTGGGTCAACAGTAATACGTACACACAATTGTTTACGTGCACACATATACACACCCTTTGACGTACACACACGTACACACACACACACACATACACACACACACACACACACACTTTTCAATACGCACATACAAATATTTACATTCACGCATACAATTGACACGCCCACACACATTTTTGCATAAACACACACACACACACATAATGAATTCTGCACTGACAAATGTGTATGTACAGTCGCGCTAATAAGTGATGTCTCGGCACCCAGTATGTTTTGCTCAATAATTGGTGTCCGCAACACCTAAACTGAACTTATTCATTTCGAGGGGGATACAAAAACCCTATTCCTACACTTACCCACCCTATTCAACATCTGACGGACATTAATACAGTACAGAGCGAGCCAAACGCAATGACAGCTGAGACGTGACTTATCAGTGCAACCGTACAGTCAAAATAAAAAAAAAAAATGATCCATTGTGTGATAGCAGGCGAGCGAGACATTAAAGGGGGTATGCTTCCTTGTTGTTTTTCTGGATAGCCTTCTCCTTCGTGTTTAGCATTATAGTTTTGAGATGTTTAGACGTTCGTTCCGTTAGTGTGGCGATTTTGAGATCTTTCACCCCATTTCTGTATCAATATTAAGACCTTTCGTGCCATTTAGGAGTCGATTTATTCCTGGCGAGCGATAGCGTACCTGTAATTTTTAGAAGAAGGGTCTTAGGGATGTATTTTAATAGCTTGATGGAGGTATAGCGAGGAAACTAGAATATATAATACTATATATATATACCCAAAAAACAATCATTACCCCCTTAAGGGGAGATTTCCACTTGAGGGACTTTTTTCTTGACCCCATTCTCCCTCATGTCTAGCCCCATTGATTTTGAGATTTGTTTAAGACGTTCGCCCCATTAGTTTGGCGATTTTAAGACCCCTTGCCCCATTTCTGTCAATTTTAAGACCATTCGTGCCATTTAGGTGTCGAGTTTTTCCTGGCGAGCGATAGCGAGCCTATAATTTAAGGGGAACCGGCCTTCGGCCGGGACATTTTTCTACCTAAAATGTACAAATAAATCTTGAAAGGGGGTCAAGGGGGAGTAATTTTAAGCTTGATGGAAGTCTAGGGAATCAACTAAAAACCTCCCCTTAAGTCGGCTATTCTATGACATAATACAAGAACACTACACTACACAGTCACGAACTATTATAAACTCACACGGTATGTAAATGATATGTGATAGTAGCTACATAATGATATGTGATAGTAGCTACATAATGATATGTGATAGTAGCTACATAATGATATGTGATAGTAGCTACATAATGATATGTGATAGTAGCTACATAATGATATGTGATAGTAGCTACATAATGATATGTGATAGTAGCTACATAATGATATGTGATAGTAGCTACATAATGATATGTGATAGTAGCTACATAATGATATGTGATAGTAGCTACATAATGATATGTGATAGTAGCTACATAATGATATGTGATAGTAGCTACATAATGATATGTGATAGTAGCTACATAATGATATGTGATAGTAGCTACATAATGATATGTGATAGTAGCTACATAATTACAATGTTCATGAGCTAGATAGTCGTCCATTGTCTTATTTTGATAATACATTATAGACCAAATGGCCATTAACTCCAGCGAACTGTCTCTGGAGGTGACCGGTCAACTCAACCAGTAGACCATTTCAACCAGTAGCTCTCAACCAGTACCAAGTCAACCAATACGGTTAGGTTAGGTTAGTACTATATTTTGGCAATGGTTTGGTTGGTCTGGGTTAATTTGGCACTGGTTGAGAGCTACTGGTTGAAATAGTCTACTGGTTGAGATGACATGGAACTGTCTCTGGAGGCTGCACACACGAGGAACGAACAAGAAAAGGTCGTGTTTTTTTAGTTATCTCGGCCATTTGAGCTCAGAATGGGATAAAACGCTCCCAAACACGTAGGGCATAATTATGGGGAAGAGGATATTACATATTCAACAAGGCAACTTTATCCTATACGTCTTCACCACATCTAGAGGGATGGGACTCAGGGCTCAGTGCTTCTATTGTAGGCCAGCAGTGACCAGTGCACAGAAAAATCAACAACCCAGGATTCAAGTAGTGGCCTGGATGAGGTGCCGCCTATCATTCTCCTTGCTATGATGAGCACTGCTATGGTTAAGGCGAACAAGACTTTCTGCATGAAAACCAATGAGAGTATAGTCTATTCGCTGTAAGTAGGCGAGAAATCATGACCTCTAACCTCTGTAACTAAAAAACGACTGGAATAATCAAGCTAATATTTATACCATTTAGTAAGAGTCAGTCAAGGAATAGATGTAGAAATTCACAGCCAATTTGCTCTAGCCCTTTTTGAGTTACAGAGGATAGAGGTCATGATGTCTCGCCTACTTACAGCGAATAGACTATAGCATACATGGGCAATGAGGCAACAGTGGCAGACAATCACAGCAAGATGTGACTGAATTGAGGTGGCATGGTATAGAGTCTAAAGAATAACTTTGTTTCAGCTACACTGTAAAATGAAACAGATTTATGAATGACAACAAATATAATATGAGAACGAGTTGGTGTGCGAGCTCCTGGACAGGAAGCTGCAGTGTGGGTGTATGGTTCTGTGCATTGATGACTGTCTGGGCCCTGTCTATGGTCCAGAGGCGGTACGAACCAGGCTCAGTGCTTGGAAAATTAAAACAAAAAGTAGTAGTAGTAGTAGTAGTAGTAGCAGTGCTATTGCACTGAGGTATGATTGGCCGATTGAAGGACTGCCCGATCGATGCGTTTGTGGAACCATCAACGATACAGACCACACCATTATATGTAAGAAAGGAGGATTCATCAGCATCAGGCACGATGAAGTAAGAGATGTAACAGCGAACATGCTCAGGGAGGTGTGTAGAGATGTGGTGAGCGAACCATCACTCATTCCCTTGGATGTCAAGGGATGGAGAGATCATGCAGCACAGGACGGACAACACATCCACTGAAGCAAGATTGGACGTTAGTGCAAGAGGCTTTTGGACAAATGCACAGCGAGCGTTCTTTGACATAAGAATATTTGACCCAATGGCCCACAGCTACAGCGAGCTGTCTCTGGAGGCTGCACACAAGAGGAACGAACGAGAGGTCAGGACATAATTATGGAGAAAGGACCTTACACATCGAACATGGCAGCTTTACCCCACTAGTCTTCACCACATCAGGAGGTATGGGACCCAGGGCCCAGTGCTTCTATTCAAGGCTAGCAGAGATCATCGCAGAGAAGAAGCAACAGCCTAGGAGCCACGTCGTAGCCTGGATGAGATGCCGTCTATCTTTCTCATTGCTCAAATCAGCACTACTATGCCTGCGGGAAACAAGAAGGTCTGCACCACAACCAGTGACGGTGGCAGAAGTAGACTACGAGGCACCAGTGGCAGAGGGTCGCATAGGAAGGAGACTGGATTGAAGTTGCATGGTGTAGAATAGAAGTATCTGATGCTTGTGAAATTTAGTATGTGTACAATATTAAATATATGGTAGTGGTGGTGGTGATGGTGGAGGTGGTGATGGTAGTAGTAGTAACATGAAATGTATGAAAAATATTAAATAAAAATCAATGTAGTAGTAGTAATCCACGATGATGAGTCTGAGTGCTTACCCCGGAATAGGAAGTAGCTGAATGACAACGAAGTCAGGTGCTTTGATGACTATTCTGACCTGGTCTAGGGTCCAAAGAGGGGATGCACAGACTGAGTGGTTGTTAAATAAAAAATCATAAAAAAAAAAAAAAAGTAGTAGTACCGGTAGTAGCAGTAGTAGTAACAATTGTATTAGTAGCAGCAATAATACTAACAGTAGTTCACTGGTAATAGTAGTAGTAGTAGTAGTAGAAGTAGTAGTAGTAGTAATAGTTGTTGTTGTTGTTGGTATAGTACTATCATAAACAATAGGGCATAAAGGGTATACATATATACATGGAACAAAACACATATAAGAACACAGATACACACAAATACTCAAACTAGTAAGCACACATATACACCTTTACACAGAAACACACGTACACACAGATAAATGAACACACACATATACACACACAGGTAAGCACACACACACACACCTTCACACAGAAACACACGTACACACAGAGAGAGGAACACACATACATACACAGGTAAGCACACAATTACACCTTCACACAGAGAGAGGAACACACACATATATGCAAACAGATAGGCACACATACACACACCTTCACACACAAACACACGTACACACAGAGAGGAACACGCACAAATACACACACAGAAACGCACGTACACACAGAGAGGAACACACACACAGAAATACACACATGGTAAAATAAGTTTATCCACAGTCGACAATCTATTCCATACTGTTTGGAACTTTTCCAAATATATCCCTGCCGTAGAAGTTTGGTCATCTAGCTGATATTACACACACACACACACACACACTTAAGACACATACATACACTTAACATACACAAAAACACACTCGGACACTCACACGCACACACACATACATCCCCCCCCCCCCCACACACACACGCACATACGCACACACACACACACACAATCAATTATAGACATGAATACACTCGAGTCACAAAAAACACACACATTCATACAACAAAAACAAAACAACAAAAACAACAACAACCCCATACACAGATAAACATGCACAAAGCCATGTACGAAAAACCACAAAAATATGACACAATTAAACTTATGCATATTTAAAGAGCTAAATTAAATATAAAAAACTAATGAAATAATAGCAACTCTCTCTCACTCTCTCTCTCTCTAAAATAAATAAATAAAACTAATGACAAATAGCAACTCTCTCTCTCTCTCTCTCTCTCTCTCTCCAAAACAGTGGTGAACATTAATAATAAAGTTAGCGTTTTATTATACGGGAGGTCGACACACCCCACTCCACTCCACGGGGTTAATGTTTTGACACACACACACACACTAAAAAAAACAATTACAAAAAAAAAAAAAAAAACACACACACACATATACGCACACATACACACACACACACCACTGCACTAAACAATATTATTGGTACACCGACACACACACTCACACACAAACCTACACCCACACCACTGCACTACACAATAATAATGATACACCGGCACACACAAATATATACACACACAAACAAATATAACAGAATGACAATAAAACACAAGCTTACCATAATATTAAGACAAAAGGCACAAGAGACAATCAAGACCATGAATCTACTAGTAGTGACATTCAGTTTAACAGGGAAGAGATCGCAAGCCCATTAAGGGGACACTGACTGCCTTTTTGGCCTATAAATTCATTCATTCATAAATTCTTAGTTCCCTCGCTAGACATCCCTCAAAATTAGAAAACATCCCCTAGACACACCCCCCCCCCGCTCGAGATAAATTTGTACATTTTTCGATAGAAAAATGCCCCGGCCGAAGGCTGTTTCCTCTTACAATTAAAGGCTCGCTATCGCTCGCCAGGAAAAATTGACAACTAAGTGGCACGGAAGGTCTTCATATTGATATAGAAATGGGACGAAAGGTTTTAAAATCCACAAAATAATGGGGCGAATGTCTTGAAATCTGAAAACTAATGGGGCTAAATATAAGGAAGAGAGGGGACCAAAAAAGGCAATAAGGCAATATAGACCATGAATCTACTACACCCAACAGTCACTTTCAATTCACCAGGGAAGAGATCGCAAGCCCATTAAGATTTTATTAGTTCTCTCTCTCTCTCTCTCTCTCTCTCTCTCTCTCTTCACAGAAGAAATTATCGATCATACCCTTGAAAATAACACCTCAACTCATGTGATAGGAGATTTCACCATCAGTGTTAGCGAAGTACAAAGCATATTGAGTAATTTAAATGTAAATAAGACCCCGGGACCCGACATGCTCCACCCGAAAATAATTAAGAATGTTAAGGACGAAATAGCAAAACCCCTGACACAACTATTTAACTTATCATTACTACAGGGGATTGTACCGAGTGATTGGAAAGATGCGAACATTACGCCGATATACAAGAAGGGTAGCAAGGCCAAAGCGAGTAATTACAGACCAATTAGTCTAACTTCAACTGTAGGAAAAATCATGGAAAAAATCTTTAGAGATAAGATAGTAGATTACCTCGAATCAAACAACCTAATCAAAAATAGTCAACACGGCTTTAGATCAAATAAGTCATGCCTAACACATTTGATTGAATTTTATAACAAACTATTCACATATAACGACATGACGAAATCACTAGATATAATCTTCTTGGACTTTCAAAAAGCTTTCGACAAGGTGCCTCACCGAAAACTATTGGCTAAACTGGAGAGGATAGGTATCAAAGGTGAAATTCATTCTTGGATAAAAAATTGGCTTACAGACAGAAGACAGAGAGTGGTGATAAATGGAGTGGAATCGGAGTGGGAGCCTGTCACTAGTGGAGTTCCACAGGGTTCAGTCCTTGGACCGGTCCTGTTTCTCATTTACATTAACGATATCGATGTAGGGGTAAACAACACCATTTCCAAATTCGCCGACGATACAAAAATAGGAAATACAGTCCTGAACGAAGATGATAGAAATGCGTTGCAATCTGATTTAAACAAGATATCAGAGTGGTCGAAAAAATGGCAGATGCCCTTCAATGTCGATAAATGTCAGGTGCTGCAGGTTGGTAGCAGAAATATGAAATACAAATACGAAATGAATGGCAAACAAATAAAAAACCGCAACGGTAGTAAAAGACCTAGGGGTACTAATATCTGAAAACCTAAACACTTCCGACCAATGTATAGCAGCTGCAAATAAAGGCAAACATAGCATTGGGCTTTATTAAACGAAAATTTACATATAAACATGAAAACGTAATAGTGCCATTGTTCAAAAGTATGGTGAGGCCCCACCTTGAATATGGTGTGCAGTTCTGGTCACCTTATCTGATCAAGGACATTGTAAGACTCGAGTCAGTACAGCGTAGAGCGACGAAGATGATACCCTCATTAAGAAATAAACCATATGAAGAAAGACTTAAACGATTGAACCTGTTCTCATTAAAAAAGAGGAGGTTGAGGGGTCAGCTTATTGAGTGCTTTAAGATACTAAAAGGTTTCGACAAAGTCGATGTAAATGCACTATTCACATTAAACAATACTAATCAAACTCGCGGAAATGGAATGAAATTAAAAACCAAAAAGCAAACCTAGATGTCACAAAGAGTTTCTTCACCTACAGTGTGGCGACAGAGTGGAATAAACTACCAGCGAGAGTGGTGGAGAGTGACACAATAAACGCTTTCAAGGGAAGGCTTGACCTCTATCTGCAGAGGGCTGGGGTGATATGAAAAAAAAAAAAAAAAAAAAAAAAAAAAAAAAAAAAAAAAATGTATGTGTATGTGTGTGCACTGTACAGTATGTATATATATACTGTATATATATATATATATGTATGTGTGTATGTATGTATGTGTATATGTGTGTGTGTGTGTGTGTATGTGTGTATATGTATGTACCGGTGTATATATTTTTTTTTTTTTTTTTTTTTTTTTTCTATATTCCAACTACTCCCTCTCGGGCATAGGCTGAGAGCCTGTACATTCCACCGCTCAACACGGTGAAGCCCGTGAGGTCTTGTTCCAGCCTGGGGAGTGAGACATGTGAAGCATCCATCATGGCTCAAAGCAGCTCCATCTCTGAAGCGGCTGGTTGCTTCGCTCAAGTGCTTCACCGTCTCACCCTCCAGACTCAGACCCTCACTCTCAGAACGCCACCTATTGAGCAGTGAACTCACTAGGCATTGTCCCCCTGTAACATATTTTGAATATGGGAATATTCATACAGTGTTATTTAATCAGGGAACAATGAGGGTATTTTTTTTGGCATTTCGGTGGGCTTTGTGGTAATGCACTGATACTAGGTACAGCACAAATTCAATCCCAATAATATCTTCCCATTGACATATCGGGATTTGAACCCGGGTCCATTGGATTACCAATCCAGTGGCATGACCACTCCACCACACCTCCCCAAATATATATATATATATATATATATATATATATATATATATATATATATATATATACATATATAGTTTGTAAGGCCAGACTGCCTAGTAAGGACCTTGAGGTCTGTGTGGTCTGTGTATCTATGTAGCTCTATGTAGCTCTCTCTCTCTCTCACAAACCTGTATATTGTGACAGATACACTAAATATTTACAACATACAGATATGAGAATATATATAAATATAATGTGACTGACAAGCATGATATGATGACATCTTGCATATATTTCCTCTTGTTAAATACTCATATTTGCAATATATCAACTAAAGAATAAAGAACATAGAAAGTGCTCCGGTATATGTACATATGTGCAGAAAACTGTGAAATGTACATTGTACATGTAAATATACAAATATCTATATACCTATATGCAGCTGAAAGACACATCAATATTCTATAATAATTATAAATGTAATTATATATAATATATATAAATTATATTTATGTTTACAATAAGGAAAACTACAATTATTATCAAGTTCCCCGAAATAATGTTCCATACCTAAACAGCTCTATGTCTGAAAGATCTTGTCATAATGTTGTTTTACCTACTGGGACACCTAACCTATTTCTTCCTCGTTTTTAATAAGCATGTATCTAAATATTCGCACTAAACATACCGTCAATTACAGGCATAAGAACATTTGTAAATATATACAATCATTTTGCCAAGGAAAAATCATATACCTCTGAAGAAACGTAACCATTTACAAGTTTTAAATAGAGACTCCGTATGGTCTCTGAAAGGTGTTGATATTATTATGCCGACTGGCCTCTTCTGCAAATTAATAATTGATTTTTGAACAACACTCGCTCTCTGCTCCTTATTATATCTTGTCACCAACCAACTTCACTTCTAAACTCAATTAATGAAATCAACAAATACATGGGGCACTGCAAGGACTCGAACCTAGGACACTCACACCGAAATTCCGCGCACTTATGCAATACGCTATCATGTCCTCATTTTCCGACGTAACGGAAACGATTATATAAAGTTACACTTGTTGGAACACTTAACACTTTTCTAGCCTTGCATAACGCACCAATTCCCTTGGATATTTTGTTCTTAACTTTTTCAAGGGTATGTATTTTTTCTGGAACCCCTTCTCCCACTCATGTTTAACCCCATTAGTTAAGAGATTTTAAGACGTTTGCCCCATTAGTTTGGCGATTTTAAGCCCTTTCGCCCTATGTAGGTGTAATTTTTTGTCCTGGCGAGCGATAGCAAGCCTGTATTTCAAGAGGAAGGCCAAGACGAAGCACAAAATTATCTCCAAGGGGGGGGCGGGGGGGGGGGGTGTCTTTGGGGAGTTAGTTTTTAAGCTTGATAGCAGGTCTAGGGAGCAAGCTAATACACATATATATATATATATATATATATACTGGTAATAATAGCAACTAAATCAACACATATTATAAAGCTTCCCCTTAACTATTCGCGCCGCGTTAAGGGGAGATTTCCACTTGAGTTTTTTTTTCTTGACCCCTTTCTCCCTCATGGTTAGCCCCATTGCTTTTGATATTATAAGACGTTCGCCCCATTAGTTTGGCGATTTTAAGAACTTTCGCCCCATTTCTGTCAATTTTAAGACTTCGTGCCATTTAGGTGTCGATTTTTTCCTGGCGAGCGATAGCGAGCCTGTAATTTTAGAGGAACCGGCCTTCGACCGGGACATTTTTCTACCGAAAAATGTACAAATTTATCTTGAAAGGGGGTCTAGGGGGTGTAATGTTAAGCTTGATGGAGGTCTAGCGAACCAACTAAAAACCTCTCCTTAACCCGGAATCTATTACCACTTCCAATAATCTAGTGCTGTCTACTCTTTGCAGGGGACTGGCATTTAATCGTGATCGTGTAGTCAACCTTTAACTGTGTTGGTGGTGTAATGGTTTAGATGCTTATGTTTTTGGTGTGGTGTCCCGAGTTCGAATCCCGGGAGGACCATTTGCTTTCATTATTTTATTCAAGTTCATTGGGGTTTGTAATGAATGATTAATGTTAAGAACGGGGTGTTACTTATTTAAACAAACATCTAAATTAGCCTGTACTTGTTTTCCTTTGGTGGTGTAATGGTTAAGGGGAGGTTTTTAGTTGGTTCCCTAGACGTCCATCAAGCTTAAAATTACTCCCCCTTGAGCCCCTTTCAAGATAAATTTGTACATTTTTCGGTAGAAAAATGTCCCGGCTGAAAGCCGGTTCCTCTTATATTACAGGCTCGCTATCGCTCGCCAGGATAAAATCGACACCTACATGGCACGAAAGGTCTTAAAATTGACAGAAATGGGTCGAAAGTTCTTAAAATCGTCAAAATAATGGGGCGAACGTCTTAAAATTAGAAAAGCAATGGGGCTAAACATGAGGTAGAAAGGAGTCAAGAAAAAAATATCTCAAGTGGATATCTCCCCTTAAGGTGTCTAAAGATATGTGTGTGATAACCCGGGTTCGAATCCTGGTGGATCACATAATTATATGCTTTCATTAATTTCATTGGAGGTGTTTGGTGTTGTGGTGAAATTAATAAAACATAGATTATATGCGGATTCATCAACATTTAGTGGAAATGAATTACTTAAGAAGTGCGTGCGGAGTTACATGGAGGGATAGACAGACTAATGAGGAAGTAAGAAGGAGTTGTGGTGTGGAGGTAGATGTGCTGGAAAGTGTGAAAAGGAACAACTTGAGATGGTTCGGCCATATGGAACGTATGGAAAGCGAGAGAATGACTAAGAGGGTGTACGAGAGCGAGGTGGAGGGACAGAGAGGGAGAGGTAGACCGAATGAGAGGTAGAAGGATGGAGTGAGGAAGTACATGAACGAAGGCGGTGCTGGTTGGGGGGAGGGGCGTCGACTGACTGGGGACAGAGGTGCATGGGGGTGGTTCGTTCGTGGCCACTCCTTCGGGGATCACGGCGTCAGGCAATAGATAGGTAGATAGATCAACATATAGTGACTGTTGTTTGGGGTAGTTCAGCCTACTATTTATATTTCATCGTTATGATTAATTATTATAAATTATTCCCATGTAAAAATATATTTGCATTATCGGCAAATAATATAGGCAAAACAAAATCGGGAAACACTTACAATATTCTCAACATCAATTAATTGTAGCAGGGGATCAATCACCGATCCTTGTGATATTCCACATTCAAGAGAACATCTACAGGAACACACACCATATATATATATATATATATATATATATATATATATATATATATATATATATATATATAATATATATATATATACTGTATATATATGTTTATAATCGATTCATAAAGTCGCTTTTAACAATTAAACACAGCCACTCTAATTCCATACATTTGTAATTTCTCCAATACTATTTTATGAATAACCGTAATAAAAGTTTCATTAAATCTAAATATACCCGTATCGAAAGCTTTTTATATTTATCTATTAACACTATCAATTCCGAATTTTTACCATATCCATTTCTAAATCCAAACTGGTAAATATAAAGCTATATATAGGTATGTTTATATAAAGCTATATATAGGTATCTTTATATAAAGCTATATATAGGTATCTTTATATAAAGCTATATATAGGTATGTTTATATAAAGCTATATATAGGTATCTTTATATAAAGCTATATATAGGTATCTTTATATAAAGCTATATATAGGTATCTTTATATAAAGCTATATATAGGTATCTTTATATAAAGCTATATATAGGTATCTTTATATAAAGCTATATATAGGTATCTTTATTTATAAATGACAAAAATCTATTGCACATAAATTAATGTTCAAATATGTGTTCCAATAAAGGTAAACCAAATACTGTTGTCTGCTATGACGGGGAACTGACCTATTAAGGGGAGATATCCACTTGAGGGACTTATTTCTTGACCCCTTTCTCCCTCATGTCTAGCCCCATTGCTTTTGAGATTTTAAGACGTTTGCCCCATTAGTTTGGCGATTTTAAGATCCCTCGCCCCATTTCTGTCAATTTTAAGACCATTCGTGCCATTTAGGTTTCGATTTTTTCCTGGCGAGCGATAGCGAGCCCGTAATTTAAGGGGAACCGGCCTTCGGCCGGGACATTTTTCTACCGAAAAATGTACAAATTTATTTTGAAAGGGGGTCAAGGGAGAGTAATTTTAAGCTTGATGGAAGTCTAGGGAATCAACTAAAAACCTCCCCTTAAGCTGTGGTTTTCCAGGTGACTATTCTATTCTTCACAACTCCCACACGGTATACTCACAGGCACGTTTCCTCAGACAAGGCACTTACCTGAAAGAAATGATAATAATAATTAGTACATATATAATGGTGAAAGACTATATATATATACTGTATATCCTAAGTAGTCAATAGGTTGACTTTGGCTGCCACAAGAACACCTACATACCCCCAGAAGTGGTAGGGAACCAGGTGGAACCCAGAGTTGGAGTATCCACACCTCCTATTCTCTAACCAGGGAAGTTTTTGAATGAAACTGTCCCGCAGGTAGCTGGATTCGATCCTGTGGTACCAGAGCCAAGCAACTAATGTACGGTGCGCTCGGCGACTGTGTGTGTGTGTGTGTGTGTGTGTGTGTGTGTGTGTGTGTGTGTGTGTGTGTAGATGAGATTCCCTTTGTGATCACTTTATCGATGTTATATTTATCCGAGAGAGAGAGAGAGAGAGAGAGAGAGAGAGAGAGAGCGAGAGCGAGAGCGAGAGCGAGAGAGAGAGAGAGAGAGAGGGGGGGGGGGTGATACTAGGAGTTTCAAGGAACAGTTAATATATCAAATGACCCTACAGATCAGTCCTAAGAGATTATCTAGTTAAGGGGAGATCTCCACTTGAGGGATTTTTTTCTGGACCCCTTTCTCCCTCATGTTTAGCCCCATTGCTTTTGAGATTTTAAGACATTCGCCCTAGTAGTTTAGACATTTTAAGAAATGTTGACCCATTTCTGTCAATTTTAAGACCTTTCGTGCCATTAAGGTGTCAATTTTTTCCTGGCGAGCGATAGCGAGCCTGTATTTTAAGAGCAATCGGCCTCCGGCCGGGAAATTTTTCTACCGAAAAATGTACAAATTTATCTTGAAAGGGGGTCTAGGGGGTGTAATTTTAAGCTTGATGAAAACGTAGGGAACAAACTAAAAACCTCCCCTTAAGTAAAATAGATGAAAGTGTAGTGAATTATCTGTGTAAAATAAAATATATTCTTTTCTTAGGAGGGTAGTGCTTGGTCTATGTATTTATTTATTTATTTATTTTTGAGTTTCCTCGCTAGACCTCCATCAAGCTTAGAAAAACACTCCCTAGGCCCCCTTCTAAGATAAATTTGTAATTTTTTCGGTAGAAAATTTTCCAGGCTGAAGGCCGATTCCTTCTAAAATTAGAGGCTCGCTATCGCTCGCCAGGAAACAATCGACATCTGAAGGGCACGGAAGGTCTTAATATAGATAAACAAATGAAGCGACTAGTCTCAAAATCGCCAAACTAACGGAACGAACGTCTTATAACCTCAAGATTAATATGCAAAACATGAGGGAGAAGGGGGTCCAGAAAAAGCGAGTACTACCCCCTTAAACTGCTCTTCTAAAGTAACACATAATTATACAGCCGATATTCCCGAAAGAACACATCGTTATATTGTGTAATTTCCACATAAACTAGTCTATTCCCTGACTGACTCTCCCGAGAAACCATGACCTCTTATCCTCTGTAACTCAAAAAGGGCTACAGCAAATGGGCTGTACATTACCACATCTACTCCCTGACTGACTCTTCCCAAATGGTAGAAATATTCCTTCGATTATTCTAGTCGTTTTGGAGTTACAGAGGATATGAAGTCGTGATTTCTCGCCTATTTACAGCGAATAGACTATAGTGGGAAACTTCCAGCTGCCAGCCATAATTGTGTGCATCGAGGTTCAACATTTTGGGGTATAATCTACATAGTAAAACCTGTTAAGGGGGCCCACCTCACTGTTGTTCTCTTTCTCTCCCTCTCTCTTTGGCTTGTATCCATTCGGCCCCATTCAGCCTGCTGTTTTAAGAAGTTCACCCGCATCCAGGTGTCAATATTTTCCTGGCGAGCGGTAGCGAGCCAGCATATTTATTTGTTTTTGTTTTGAGAGCAAGCTAAATTTGTAAATTTTCCGATAGAAAAATGTTTCCGGCGAAGCCGGATTTCTCCACACAATGCTGGCTCGCTATCGCTCGCCAGGAAGAAATCGACACCTAGATGGGGAAAAACGTTTTTAAACAGTTGGCTGAATGGGGCCGAATGGATACAAGCCAGAGAAAGAGCGAAAAGGAGAGCAAGATTAAAAAAAAAGCAGGTGACCCCCCTCAAGGATATGAAATACAGTGTGTGTGTCCCTCTGTATAAGGGTAAAGGGGAGAGAGGTGTGTGTGTGTGTGTGTGGGGATATGTCTCTTAGGGGAGGCAGACCGCTTTTCTGGACTCCCTTCTCCCTAATGTTTAGCCCCACTATTTTTGAGATTATAAGGCGCCCATTAGTTTGGCGATTTTAACACCTTTCCCCCCATTTAGTTGTCAATTTTAAGACCTTTCAAGCCATTTAGGTGTCTTATTTTTTCCTGGCAAGCGATAGCGAGCCTGCAATTTTAAAAGGAATCGACCTTCGGCCGGGACATTTTTCTACCGAAAAATGTACAAATTTATCTTGAAGGGGGGTCTAGGGGGTGTTTTTCTAAGCTTGGTGGAGGTCTAGGGAGGAAACTAAAAAACAAATATATGAATAAATTAATTAATAGACCAAACAAACGGTCAGTCACCCCTTAAGTGTATCAAATACAGTGTGTGTGTCCCCCTGTATAAGGCTACAGGGGAGAGAGAGGCGTGTGTTGTGGCTATCACGGGGGGATATGCCTCTTAACCCCTTCTGTACCGGCGACGTCTTTTGTATTTGACTTCACCTACATTTAGACGATTTTATGAAGCGTAGGAAGGATATATTGTAGCTGAAAGGATTAATTGAGATAGTACGTGTGTGTGTGTGTGTGTGTATAAGCGTGTGTATATGTGTTGGTGGGTGTAAGTGTGTGTATGTACGTGAGTGTGTGTGTGTGTGTGTGTATGAGCGTGTGTATGTACGTGAGTGCGTGTGTGTGTGTACGTGAGTGTGTGTGTGTGTGTGTGTGTGTGTATGTACGTGAGTGTGTGTGTGATGGTGAGTGTGTGTGTGTATGTACGTGAGTGTGTGTGTGTGTGTACGTGAGTGTGTGATGGTGAGTGTGTGTTCCTCGTCAAGACACGTGCCTGTCTTAATGAAGATGGAAGATAGGGTGGCAGGTGGAGTAGAAGTACTTCCCTTCCTTCCTTCCTTCCTCTCTATCCCCCCCACCCCCTTCCTTCCTCCCTTCCTCTCTATCACCCCCCTTCCTTCCTTCCTCTCTATCAACCCCCCCCTTCCTTCCTCCCTTCCTCTCTATCCCCCCCTTCCTTCCTCCCTTCCTTCCTTCCCCCCTTCCTTCCTTCCTCTCTATCCCTCTCTATCCCCCCCTTCCCTCGCATCCCCCCCTTCCTTCCTTCCTTCCTTCCTCTCTATCACCCCCCTTCTTCCTTCCTCTCTCTCTATCAACCCCCCCCTTCCTTCCTCCCTTCCTCTCTATCCCCCCCTTCCTTCCTCCCTTCCTCTCTATCCCCCCCTTCCTTCCTTCCCCCCCCCCTTCCTTCCTTCCTCTCTATCCCCTTCCTCTCTATCCCCCCCTTCCTTCCTTCCTTCCTCTCTATCACCCACCCCCCCCTTCCTTCCTCCCTTCTTCTCTATCCCCCCCTTCCTTCCTTCCTTCCTCTCTATCACCCCAACTTCCTTCCTCCCTTCCTCTCTATCCCCCCCTTCCTTCCTTCCTTCCTCTCTATCACCCCCCCCCCCTTCCTTCCTCCCTTCCTCTCTATCCCCCCTTCCTTCCTTCCTTCCTCTCTATCACCCCCCCTTCCTTCCCTTCCTCTCTATCCCCCCCCTCCCTTCCTCCCTTCCTCTCTATCCCCCCCTTTCCTTCCTCCCTTCCTCTCTATCACCCCCCTTCCTTCCTTCCCCCCTTCCTTCCTTCCTCTCTATCACCCCCCCCTTCCTTCCTCCCTTCCTCTCTATCACCCCCCTTCCTCCCTTCCTCTCTATCACCCCCCTCTCCCTTCCTCCCTTCCTCTCTATCCCCCCCCTTCCTCTCTATCCCCCCCCCTTCCTTCCTCCCTTCCTCTCTATCCCCCTCCTTCCTCCCTTCCTCTCTTCCCCCCCCCTTCCTTCCTTCCTCCCCCCTTCCTTCCTTCCCCCCTTCCTTCCTTCCTCTCTATCACCCCCCCTTCCTTCCTCCCTTCCTCTCTATCTATCCTTCCCCCCTTCTCTCTATCCCCCCCCTTCCTTCCTTCCCCCCTTCCTTCCTTCCTCTCTATCACCCCCTTCCTTCCTTCCTTCCTTCCTTCCTCTCTATCCCCCTTCCTTCCTCCTTCCTCTCTATCCCCCCCTTCCTTCCTTCTCTCTCTATCCCCCCCCTTCCTTCCTTCCCCCTTCCTCTCTATCCCCCCCTTCCTTCCTTCCTTCCTCTCTATCCCCCCCTTCCTTCCTTCCTTCCTTCCTCTCTATCCCCCCCCTTCCTTCCTCCCTTCCTTCCTTCCTTCCTCTCTATCCCCTCCCTTCCTTCCGTCCCCCATTCCTTCCTTTCCTCTCTATCCCCCTCCTTCCTTCCTTCCTTCCTCTCTATCCCTCCCTTCCTTCCTTCCTCTCCCTCCCTCCCTCTCTCCCTTCCTTCCTTCCTCTCTATCCCTCCCTTTCCTTCCTTCCTTCCTTCCCCCTTCTTCCTTCCTCTCTATCCCCTTCCTTCCCTCCTTCCTTCCTTCCCCCCTTCCTTCCTTCCTTCCTCTCTATCCCCCCCTTCCTTCCTTCCTTCCTTCCCCCCTTCCTTCCTCTCTTTTCCCCCCTTCCTTCCTTCCTTCCTTCCTTCCCTCCTCTCTATCCCACCCTTCCTTCCTCCCTTCCTCTCTATCCCCCCCTTCCTTCCTTCCTTCCTTCCTTCCCTCACCTCTCTCTCTCTCTCGCTCTCCTTCTCCCTATTTTGTTTGTTTATGTCTCCATCTTCTCTAACTCTCCCTTCCTTCCTCCCCACTTCTTCCCTCTCTACCCCCCTCCTCCCTCTCTCTCTCTCTCTCTTCCTCCCCCTTCTCCTCCCCCTCGCTCTCCATCCCCTCTCCTCATTCCTCTCTCTCCTCTCTCTCTCTCTCTCTCTCTCTCTCTCTCTTTCTCTCTCTCTCTCTCTCTCTCTCTTTTTCTCGCGTTCTATCTCTTACCATCCCTGCCTCTCCTTCTCCCATATTTCTTGTTTATTTTTCTCTCTCTCTCTCTCTCTCTCTCTCTCTCTCTCTCTCTCTCTCTCTCTCTCTCACCAGTGCCACATCTACTGGGTTAAACACCTATCTATATGTTGTCATTTCAACACGAGCCTTATTATACAGTTTACCACACGTCCAACTGCTGTGGAGCTACTCTGTCAAAATAACCGTACAATTAAAGGGAGATGGGCATATTTAATTAAGGGGAGATGGGCATATTTAATTGAGGGGAGATGGGCATATTTAATTGAGGGGAGATGGGCATATTTAATTGAGGGGAGATGGGCATATTTAATTAAGGGGAGATGGGCATATTTAATTGAGGGGTGATGGGCATATTTAATTGAGGGGTGATGGGCATATTTAATTGAGGGGAGTTGGGCATATTTAATTGAGGGGAGATGGGCATATTTAATTGAGGGGAGATGGGCATATTTAATTAAGGGGAGATGGGCATATTTAATTAAGGGGAGATGGGCATATTTAATTAAGGGGAGATGGGCATATTTAATTGAGGGGAGATGGGCATATTTAATTGAGGGGAGATGGACATATTTAATTAAGGGGAGATGGGCATATTTAATTAAGGGGAGATGGGCATATTTAATTGAGGAGAGATGGGCATATTTAATTGAGGGGAGATGGGCATATTTAATTAAGGGGAGATGGGCATATTTAATTGAGGAGAGATGGGCATATTTAATTAAGGGGAGATGGGCATATTTAATTAAGGGGAGATGGGCATATTTAATTGAGGAGAGATGGGCATATTTAATTGAGGGGAGATGGGCATATTTAATTAAGGGGAGATGGGCATATTTAATTAAGGGGAGATGGGCATATTTAATTGAGGGGAGATGGGCATATTTAATTAAGGGGAGATGGGCATATTTAATTAAGGGGAGATGGGCATATTTAATTGAGGGGAGATGGGCATATTTAATTAAGGGGAGATGGGCATATTTAATTAAGGGGAGATGGACAGATTTAATTGAGGGAAGATGGGCATATTTAATTGAGGGGAGATGGGCATATTTAATTGAGGGGAGATGGGCATATTTAATTAAGGGGAGATGGGCATATTTAATTGAGGGGAGATGGGCAGATCTAATTGAGGGGAGATGGCATATTTAATTAAGGGGAGATGGGCATATTTAATTGAGGGGAGATGGGCATATTTAATTAAGGGGAGATGGGCATATTTAATTGAGGGGAGATGGGCATATTTAATTGAGGGGAGATGGACATATTTAATTAAGGGGAGATGGGCATATTTAATTAAGGGGAGATGGGCATATTTAATTGAGGAGAGATGGGCATATTTAATTGAGGGGAGATGGGCATATTTAATTAAGGGGAGATGGGCATATTTAATTGAGGAGAGATGGGCATATTTAATTAAGGGGAGATGGCATATTTAATTAAGGGGAGATGGGCATATTTAATTGAGGAGAGATGGGCATATTTAATTGAGGGGAGATGGGCATATTTAATTAAGGGGAGATGGGCATATTTAATTAAGGGGAGATGGGCATATTTAATTGAGGGGAGATGGGCATATTTAATTAAGGGGAGATGGGCATATTTAATTAAGGGGAGATGGGCATATTTAATTGAGGGGAGATGGGCATATTTAATTAAGGGGAGATGGGCATTTTTAATTAAGGGGAGATGGACAGATTTAATTGAGGGAAGATGGGCATATTTAATTGAGGGGAGATGGGCATATTTAATTGAGGGGAGATGGGCATATTTAATTAAGGGGAGATGGGCATATTTAATTGAGGGGAGATGGGCAGATCTAATTGAGGGGAGATGGCATATTTAATTAAGGGGAGATGGGCATATTTAATTGAGGGGAGATGGGCATATTTAATTAAGGGGAGATGGGCATATATAATTAAGGGGAGATGGGCATATTTAATTGAGGGGAGATGGGCATATTTAATTGAGGGGAGATGGGCATATTTAATTGAGGGGAGATGGGCATATTTAATTGAGGGGAGATGGGCAGATATAATTGAGGGGAGATGGGCAGATTTAATTGAAGGGAGATGGGCAGATTTAATTGAGGGGAGATGGGCATATTTAATTAAGGGGAGATGGGCATATTTAATTAAGGGGAGATGGGCATATTTAATTGAGGGGAGATGGGCATATTTAATTAAGGGGAGATGGGCAGATTTAATTGAGGGGAGATGGGCAGATTTAATTGAGGGGAGATGAGCATATTTAATTGAGGGGAGATGGGCAGATTTAATTGAGGGGAGATGGGCATATTTAATTAAGGGGAGATGGGCATATTTAATTAAGGGGAGATGGGCAGATTTAATTGAGGGGAGATTGGCAGATTTAATTGAGGGGAGATGGGCATATTTAATTGAGGGGAGATGGGCATATTTAATTGCTTATTGTTTTATAAGTTTTTTTAGATTCCTCTCTAGACTTCCATCAAGCTGAGAAGAAAAAAAACCTAGACCCCCCTGCAAGATAAACCCTAGGCCCCCCCTGCAAGATAAACCCTAGACCCCCCTGCAAGATAAACCCTAGACCCCCCTGCAAGATAAACCCTAGACCCCCCTGCAAGATAAACCCTAGACCCCCCTGCAAGATAAAACCCTAGACCCCCCCTGCAAGATAAACCCTAGACCCCCCCTGCAAGATAAACCCTAGACCCCCCCTGCAAGATAAAACCCTAGACCCCCCCTGCAAGATAAACCCTAGACCCCCCTTCAAGATAAACCCTAGACCCCCCTTCAAGATAAACCCTAGACCCCCCTTCAAGATAAACCCTAGACCCCCCTTCAAGAAAAAACCCTAGACCCCCCCTGCAAGATAAACCCTAGACCCCCCCTGCAAGATAAACCCTAGCCCGCCCTGCAAGATAAACCCTAGACCCCTCTGCAAGATAAATTTGTAAATTTTCGGCCGGTTCATTTTAAAATTACAGACTCGCTATCGCTCGCCAGGAAAATAATCGAACCTAAATGGCACGAAAGGTCTTGATATCGATAGAGAAATGGGACGATAGGTCGTAAAATCGACAAACTAAAGGGGCGAACGTCTTAAAATCTCAAAACCAATGGGGCTAAACACACCCCCAAGACTCCCCTTCGATATAAACTTGTACATTTTTGGGTAGAAAAATTTCCCGGCCGAGAGCCGCTTCCTCCTAAAATACAGGTTCGCTATCGGTCGCCAGGGAAAATCATCAAACTAATGGGGTGAATGTCTTAAAATCTGAAAACTTATGGGGCTACGCATGAGGGAGAAGGGTGGTCCAGCAGTTACCTTCCCTCTACAGTAGAACGCCGTAAACAACTAGGGATATCGACGGTTTATAAAGATTTTTTTTTTTTTTTTTTTAAATTAAGGTGACAGTTACAAAGTGGTGTACAATCTATCTTATTCTAGTTACATTGTAATTTATCTTATTGTACCAGTACCTCCCTACAATCCACCTAGTTGTTCCCCAATTCGGCCCTCCCCCACGACCATTTCAAAGTCCAAGTCTTGTCCTCTGTAGCGGGGAGGACCTTGTACCCCTGAGACATAGGAGTGCAGACCGGTTTATAAAGATTCTGACCATTAACAAAATTACGGTATTATGTTGACACCACTTGCGAGTTTCAGGTTATAAGGAAGTTGGAGTGGTAAACATCGATATAAAACAAAAATGCAATAATAATGAAGGTTTCTGATGGATAGAAAGTATGATTAATCGGGTTTTATGCTTTTATGAATGTAAAATCGCGCTAATAAATTATGTCTGGGCACCAAGTATGTGTGTCAACAAAAATTGGTATGAGCAATATCTAAGTTAAATGTTTCATATCGTGTGAAGTAAACAAACATGTTCCTACACTTGTCCACCCTATTCAACATCTGACAGACATTAATACAGCACAGAGCAAGCCAAACGTAATGACATCTGGGACATGACTTATTAGCGCGATCGTACCACAACCGTATTATAGCTGGTAATTCTGCTAAATATCGATGTCTACAACTCCAACTTCCTTGTAGCCTGAAATTCGCAAGTGGTCAATTGTGAACATAATACCAACATTTTGTTAACCCCTTCTGTACCGGCGACGTCTTTTTAACTGTATTCTGGCTACTGTTAGACGATTATATTCAGTTTAAAAAGGGCCTCCAGCAATTACCAGACTTCGAACTATCTCACTTAAGGGGAGATTTCCACTTGAGGGATTTTTTTCTAGACCCCTTTCTCTCTCATGTTTAGCCCCATTGCTTTTTAGATTTTAAGACGCTCGCCCCCTTTAGTTTGGCGGTTTTAAGAACTTTCGCCCCATTTCTGTCAATTTTAAGAACTTTCGTGCCATTTAGGTGTCGATGTTTTCCTGGCGAGCGATAGCGAGCCTGTAATATGAGAGGAACCGGCCTTTGGCCGGGAAATTTTTCTACCGAAAAATGTACAAATTTATTTTGAAAGGGGGTCTAGGGTGTGTAATTTTAAGCTTGATGGAGTTCTAGGGAAGAAACTAAATACCTCCCCTAAACCCTTTTTACTACCACAGGTCCTTCTTAAACTGCACACAATCGTCTAAATATAGCTAACACAAAATATAAAAACCGGAAACAAAACGGACTATTATTGACAGTGTATGCCGGTCTGTTTGTTCTTAGCTTACGGTAAACTGCCATGGCTGCATCTTGTTTACTCAGCTATTATGAATATGTTGTACAGCATTATGTGTACAATCGGGAGTACTAAGTGTTGTCATAGATTCCAGTGGTCTTCGCTCAAAAAGTGTTATTGGTATCTTTATAGTTACTGGGAAAAGTGCTTATCCCTCAGAGTAGTAGTCAGTGTCCGAAACTTTGTGAAATATCTGACAACACTTATTAACCCCGACTGTACATTATAAAATGTATCGAAAAAACTGCTGGTAAAAGTGGGTGAATACAGGCGGAGTTACTAGAGCGCTTCTTTACCCATCTTTCCGTAGACACCTTCAGTCTTGCAACATTTTTGGAATCATTGTCACTGATATCAGCAACTATACTGACGGTTGAGCATGTTGGGTGACATGGTTGATCGTGACTGAATATATATATATATATATATATATATATATAGAGAGAGAGAGAGAGAGAGAGAGAGAGATTTTCATTTTTAACTGGCGAGTTTGCACTTTGGGTTAAAATTAAAAGTTTAAAGGAAGTCTAGCATTAATATATAATAGCAGTTGGTATGGATTTCAAGACGACAGTAAAGCAGAAGGATCCTACCCCCCCCCCCCCCCCCCCACATCCTATGGCATTTAGGTGGCATCATTAGACATACCGGTAAATCATAAAAACAACCACATTATAGTGAGAAAATATTTATTGGGAAATGTATAGTGGAGCAAGATATACACAATACTATAATACTTTAGCAAAATGTTTATATTACATTATATATTATTATTCGAGATAACAGTCTGTGCTGCCTCTTCAAAACGTTAATTGCGTTGCTCTCAAAAAAAAAAAAAAATGCAATTAATTCCATTCGTTTATCACAGTGCACAGTCGGCCAAATAAGTTATGGCTCGGCACCAAGTATGTTTTCATCAATAATTGTTGTCAGCAGTATTTAGACACGAGTTCTTAATTTCGAGTGGGATATACAAACATGCAACTACACTTAACCACCCTATTCAACAAACATCTGACCGACATTGATACAGCACAGAGCGAGCCAAACGTACTGACAGCTGAGTTAGTGGTGATGGGCTGGTCTATCAGAATGAGAACTGAGCGATGTCTGCCATACCCATAGCTTACTCTGACTGTTCATTTTACTTATATATTTTCTAGATCTCAAGTGACGGCGTCTCTTCCGTAGATTGACCTCCCAATCTACCAAGATTGGAAGCCAAAGCGTCACATTTTTCCTTTGCCCATCAACTTTTTCTTCATAATTGCTGAAGGGCACAGGGCCCTGGGTGGGGCTTTGGTTTCCCGGGCGTTTCCTCACCCTCCTCAGCTCCCCGCCATGGAGTGGCTTCAGTCACCCAGGCTTTATTGTGGTCGGCAGGGAGGGTTCTGTGGGGGCGCTCGGTTATGGCCTTGGCCTTGCTCGGGGCCTAGGGGCTGTTCGGCCAGGCAGCTTGGGGAACAACAACAACAACAACAGCTGATTTATTAGCGCTACCGTACGTGAAGACACTTCTACTGCAGCTTCAACTTTTTAATTTATATAATGTAATTCCGTTTCCCCGAGTTTTAGAATTATTGTCGGATGTGAACAGATCAAATGTAGCAAAAACCTTTACATATCTTGAAACACTCGTTTAGTTAACCTCTGTAAAATGTCGTTCTTTTTTTAATACAAACAAATTATTCTTTTTGATGTAATGTAATGTTTTATTGATCAGTGATGGTATTAGCTTTGAGAGAGAGAGAGAGAGAGAGAGAGAGAGAGAGAGAGAGAGAGAGAGAGAGAGAGAGAGAGAGAGAGAGAGAGAGAGAGAGAGAGAGAGAGAGAGAGAGAGAGAGAGAGAGAGAGAGAGAGAGAGAGAGAGAGAGAGAGAGAGAGAGAGAGAGAGAGAGAGAGAGAGAGAGAGAGAGAGAGAGAGAGAGAGAGAGAGAGAGAGAGAGAGAGAGAGAGAGAGAGAGTATAGTGCTACATCCACCTATTCTCCTCTAGCCTGTATTATCACCCATCATCCATTGACCTATAACCACACACCAACAGTCGATAAACACACACACGCACACACACACACACACATACACATACACACATGTAAGCGATGGTATGCTACGACATACCAACATGTTGCATCTCTCTCACTATTCTACCGCTATTACAGTGTATACCACCTCCTTTACGTAGGGCACGTGGTACCCGTCTTGCAACTCAATCCCACCCCTACTCTGTGCAACTCTCCAACCCAAGAGTGAAACGTTACTCTCAAACTTTCTTCTACTCAACAGCGGAGCTCTGGAACTCTCTCCCAGAATCAGTCTTTCCCTCTTCCTGTGACTTAAATTGCTTCAAACTCCTGTGTCCAGGCATTTTGGCTCGAACGTCCCTTGATTTTGGCCCTGTCACTCTTTCAACTATGGGGGAGGCACTCGCTATAGGCAGTTATGGCTTTTGCCTCCCTCAATCACATAGAAAAAAAAAATCAGTGTTCCTCAGAGCTCTCTCAGGGTATACCACCTCCTCTACGTAGAACAAGTAGCACCCGTCTTGCAACACAATCCCACCCCTACTCTGTGCAACTCTTCAAATCAAGAGTGAACCAATATTCCCAGTCTTTCTTCTATTCAACAGCTGAGTTCTGGATCTTTCTCCCTGAACTCATTATTCCCTCATCCTATGACTTAAATTGCTTCAAACTTCGTGTGTCCACGCATTTTGGCTCGAACGTTCCTGGATTTTGGCCCTCTCACTCTTTCAACTCTGGGAGAGGCTCTCATCACAGGCAGTTCTGCCTTTTGTCTCCTTCATCCACATAGAAAAACAGAAAAGAAACGCCTTCCTGGATGCCACCCCCAAGATTATAACCTCCAACCTCCTTCCAGGAACAAGAACCCCATCGGCAGCCAACACGGAAGTACGTATGTATATACACAGGCACATACGTACCCATTGCTGGGGGTGGCCAACTTGAGACCGACCCCGTACATTGCTGGGGGTGGCCAACTTGAGACCGACCCCGTATATTGCTGGGGGTGGCCAACTTGAGACCGACCCCGTACATTGCTGGGGGTGGCCAACTTGAGACCGACCCCCGTATATTGCTGGGGGTGGCCAACTTGAGACCGACCCCGTATATTGCTGGGGGTGGCCAACTTGAGACCGACCCCGTACATTGCTGGGGGTGGCCAACTTGAGACCGACCCCGTATATTGCTGGGGGTGGCCAACTTGAGACCGACCCCGTATATTGCTGGGGGTGGCCAACTTGAGACCGACCCCGTACATTGCTGGGGGTGGCCAACTTGAGACCGACTCCGTACATTGCTGGGGGTGGCCAACTTGAGACCGACCCCGTACATTGCTGGGGGTGGCCAACTTGAGACCGACTCCGTACATTGCTGGGGGTGGCCAACTTGAGACCGACTCCGTACAGAAACAACATTCAAGGGTTCTAATTCTCATGGTCTGGGACCACTTTCACATTCCCTCGCACCTTTCCCTGTCTCGATGAGTAGGAGAATTTTACAAGGGGGTGAGGATTCCTAGCAATAAAGGGAAGAGATCCAGTCTCATATGCTTTAATTGAGAAGGCAGAGGACACATGAGTAGAGAATGCCTCAGCCTTCGGAATTTTAAGATCGCTCCCAGACACCTGATCATATAAGAACCATCTACGTACGACACCCCCCTCCCCATCGCCCAGATCTTAGGAGTGCCTACTATTGGACAGCGGGGTCAGTAGAAGCTGCCTTTCGCACAGTTTCTACACCCAAAATTCAGAAAAACTTGGGTCACTCAGATTGGTAACCATCGCCCTCCTGGGCGCAAACGGCAACCTCCTACAATTGTAGGGAATCTCCCAGATCTTCCCCCTTCAATTGACCACTTGCTAGTTTCAGGCTATAAGGAAGTTCGGCCTGTAAACATCGATATTAAACACAAATACAGTAATTATATAGGTTTCTGATGGATAAATAGTATGTTGAATTTGGTTTTGTGTATTTATAAATTTATTAAAACCGCATTATAGCTGGTTATTCTGCTAATTATCGATGTCTACAGTTCCAACTTCCTTATAGAATGAAACTCGCAAGTAGTCAATTGAATGCAGGCACCATCACAACTGCATTCAACATCATGGGCATGTCCCTCGGCCCCTTCAACGGGTGCCTCTGATGGGATCTCCTATCAGCTAATGGTGCCCAAATAAACATAGAGGAAAGTAGCCTGACCTTCCCTAGCCTAACGCCAAACGACCCTCATCCACCCCCAACACAAGTGTTCCTTGCCACCGAACTATTCATTCCCCCTTACATTACTCAGCCCCCCCCCCCCCCCCCCTCAAGCACCCACTGTACCCCTGCATCCATCATGTTCTCACCCTTCCCTGAGTTGGACCCGGCAGCTTGCATGGCCCCAGCTTTGTTGAGTGTCAACGCCCTATCACAAGTTAATTGCCAACAAAAGCACGGAAACACTACGGTTACCAAAGGCTTGTTTTTGGGTGACTGTCAGCCCATATTGTACGTGTGACAGCCCCAGGAAAAAAATATATAAAAAATAAATAAATACATGTATAAAATAATATAAAAAAAAGGCCAGGCCTCGGGTTTGGTGCAAAGGACTGCTGTGACTGTAGCAGTGGAGAGGCTTGGGCTGAAGACTGATGTAGTTGTAGTAGAGGAGAGGGTTATGAACTCGTGGTGAGCCTGTCTCTATCTGATGATTCTGGTGCAGTCCCGGGTCTTATATAGGCCTTCTCAAGATCAGAAGGTGTCTGCACTCTCTTTAGGGAGCCAATCGCACAAGAGGACATTTGCTGCTTTGTATCTATGATCTTGTTTCTGGGCTTTCCCCGGACAGGTAAGGTGATGGTCTTCCCCTTTGACGGTGACCAATCACCTGACGAGGGTTTCTCTTTGTACTGTCCCGGGCTCCGGTCTGGTGGGCGCATCTTTGGCACTAGTCGATCCGGGGAGTCATGGGGTTGGGGAGCCTTCACCCTTTGGGACATTTGGGGGACAGGTCCTGGGGCAGCAGGGGTCTTGGTCGGAGGTGCCTAAGATGTTTGTGTCCGGAACACTGAGTATGGCGAAGGCGTGGTAGTTGGGGTGGAAATGTGGTGTGTGGAGGGAAGTTGCAACACCCTAATCACCTAAAGGTTTTGGGAGGCTGAGGGTGTTGCAGGGGTTATTGTGGGGCCGTTCTGACTATGCCCAACATAGGACTAGTAACCAAATTTGATCATACAAGGGATCAATACAATTCAAACCTACGAGAGCGTGAATTTGTACTATCTCAAAAACACTCTCGCCCCACAAAGGGTGAAGGCACACTATGTAAATCGTTCATCCTTTTATCACAAATTGGCTCTCTTTCATTCACAAACATGTACATACATACACACCCACTCTCTCTCTCTCACACACACACGCACACAATAGATACACACACGCACACAACACACACAACTAACGCCTATCTAAAAATACCGCATAAAATCACTCTCAAGGCACAATATTAAATCAAGCGGTTAATCGGATAAATACCCCCAATAACTCCTTTTAATCCGGGCCTTCATCTTCATCATCATCATCAGCCTGTCTTCTGAACCTCACTGCGAGCCTATTTATATTTGGGGGTTATAATGGCCAATCTGGGTCATTGAGATCATAATAAGGATTCTATGCTCTCACCTGTTATCTATCAACCTTGTTCTATGGAGTTATCCCATTACCTACATCAATTTGTTTAGCGATCTATCTATTTTATATCTATGAACTATCTAACTATCCATCTCTCTATATATCTATTTGCCTATCTATATAACTTTCTAACTTTCTTTCTATCTATCTATCTATCTATCTATCTATCTATCTATACCTCTGCCTTTCTGTGTCTCTGTTTTTCTCTTTTTTTCTGATATATTTGGAAACTCGTTGACAACGAGGCTAACTCATTAAAGTTTTTCAAATTATTTAATTAATTTGACAAGGCTGAGTATGACAAGATGCTAAGCTTCAATATGTGTGCTTTGTGTATGAAGGAGACAAAGGGCAGTCTACCTGAAAACGAGTGTCTCCCCCAAAGCCAAAAGAGTGACCGAGAGCCAAATTCAAGGAACGTTGGAGTAAAAATGCCTGGACACAGGAAGTTTAAAGTAGCCTAAGTCATAGGATGAAGGAAAGATTGATTAAGGGAGAGAGTTCCAGAGTTCACTGGTTGAATAGAAGAAAGACTGAGAAAATTTGCCAATTCTTGGGTTGGAAAGCTGGACAGAATAGGAGTAGGACTGTGTTGAAAGGCGGGTGCCTTGCACTCGCCGCAAGGGATGGGATATGCACTGAGAGAGCTCTGAAGAACACCGACTGTTTTAATAGTGATGGAAGAATTAAATAGATGCAACATTGAGGCTTGCAGAAAGAGATTGTAGGGAACTAGTAAGAGAACGTGAGTTAACGCGGCGAAATGGCTTGCAGAAAGAGATTGTAGGGAACTAGTAAGAGAACGTGAGTTAACGCGGCGAAATACTTTTGACTCTACTCTTTCAAGATGTGCGGTATGGGTGGAACCTCCCCACACATGCGATCAATATTCAATACATGGGTACACTGTGCCCCTATGCAGAGCAGAAAGCTGTGTAGGGGTGAAGAAACCCTGGAGATGGTTGAGTATACCTAGCTTCTGGGAAGCTGTTTTAGCAAGAGTGGTAATATGATCTTTCCAAGAAAAGCCAGATGAAAAAGATACACCAAGAATATTGAGAGAAGATGAAGGGTTGATTTGTGTAAGTTAAAGACCATATGATAGTCTTCTGGAAGACTGAGATGGGTAGATAGATGGAGAAATTGGATCTTGGAGGCATTGCATTGAAAGTACGGTAACAAGATTTTCTCTACTCTAGTCAGAAATAACTGATAGATCAGAAGATAGGCATGCTATGGCATTGTCACGTGACTTTTGGAGTGATTGCATGCTTGTGTGTTGTGAAAAACTAGTTGAATAGTGTAAGGTAGTGAATACAACACCCAACCATGACTAGAACTGAAAAGGCTTAGTACTAGTACATGTATATACTTGTTCATTCACTAGAGTCTGTCCTCGCCTTAGACTCAGAGCGTGGAGAGAAGAGGACACAGACAGGAGATCCCAGAGATTATAGCGTTGCAGGCAAAAACAGCCTAACAGCCTGTCATTATTCTTGTATGGGGTGCCATTCTTGCTCTCTACACGCCACCCATGAATTCAAGCCAAATCATCCGTACTACCAATGCCAAAGACCAACAAATCAGCAATTCATCTAGTAGTGCAATCTGTAGCCTTAAGGGGAGGTTTCTAGTTTGTTTCCTACTCCTCCAGCAATCTTAAAATTTTACCCCCTTGACCCCCTTTCAAGATAAATTTGTACATTTTTCGGTAGAAAAATTTCCCGGCCGAAGGCCGGTTCCTCTTAAATTACAGGCTCGCTATCGCTCGCCAGGAAAAAATTGACACCTAAATGGGACGAAAGGTCTTAAAAGTGACATAAATGGGGTGAAAGTTCTTAAAATCGCCAAACTAATGGGGCGAACATCTTAAAATCTCAAAAGCAATGGGGCTAAACATGAGGGAGAAAGGGGTAAAGAAAAAAATCCCTCAAGTGGAAATCTCCCCTTAATAAACAACGGGAAATCCCTTGTACCGGCTCTCACCTCTAAATTATACGCTTTATCATGATAAGCCCAATACGCCAGCTGGGGCCAGGTGGGATGATAGTATGACCAAGAAACATATTACAGAGGTTTGAACTGCGTTACACTCTCACCAGGACTACCATAGGGTGAATATTCAACATAAACTCCAATACATGGTTAGAACGCCACTTCATTGTACTTTTCTCTAACTTCGAAATATCATCTTCACAATACACGAACAATGTCCTATTAAAGTATACATATTACTTAGCAATGTCGAGTGCTACCGTTAATCACTTCCACATGTCTACCTACCCCTTGTACTTCAACAATACACATATCAACCCTTTATCCTCTCTCAGTATTCTTGGGGATTCTTTTCTTTTGACCTTTCTTGAAAACATCATATTACCAATCTTGCTAAAAACAGTTTCCCAGAAGTTGATGTGCTCTACCATCTCCGTGTTCTTCACTTCCGCACAGCTTCTTGCTCTGTATAGTAGCCCAGTGCGCCCATGTATCGAGTAATGTTCGCATGTGTGGGGAGGTTTAACCCATATCGAACTTCTCGCAAGGGTAAAGTCAAAAGCATTTCGTATCTTCAACTCACCTCCTCTCACTAATTCCCTACAATCTCTCTCTACACGCCGCAATGTTGCATCTCTCTCACTCTTCTACCGCTTTTACAATAATCAATATTCTTCAGAGGTCTCTCAGCGTATACCCCCTCCCTTACGGAGAGTAGGCGGTACCCCCCTTTCAACACACTCCCACCCCTATTCTGTTCAACTCTCAAAACAAAGATGGAACCGATTTTCCCAGTCTTTCTTCTATCCAACAAGCAAGCTTTGGAACTCTCTCCCTCAATCTGTTTTTCCCTAGTCCTATGACTTAAACTGCTTCAGCTCCGTGTGTCCTGACATTTTGACTCTAATTTAAAGTACCTTGATTATGGCTCTCTGTCACTCTTTCAACTTAGGAGGAGACACTTGTTAAAGGCAGCTTTACCTTTAGTCTCCTTCATTCACATAGACTAAAATAACACTAGCTCATGTCCTCTGGCATGTTCGTATTAACCCCTTCAGCACGATTATGCATGTTTACCTTTGATTCTGGCTACAAGTAGACGATTTTAGGCAGTTTAAGAAGGACCTGTTATTAAGAGGCTTTATTGAATCCATATTTACCCCTTTGAGTCCAAGAGGTAGATTGTAAACTATAGAAATATTATGAAAATACGCCAATCGTGCTGACGGGCTTAACCGGGGCAGGAAAGTTCATGCCCCTATCTTGATCACTGAACTGTGACTCTATAAAAATAATGGAATAAATTAGGTCCATTATGCAAAACAAGACTATAATTCATAACCAGATGGGTAATAGTTTCATATACTGTTATTAACCCCTTCAGGACGATGACGCAATCTTCTCCATGTTCTGGTTACCATTAGAACATTATCTTTAGCTTATATAGGTATGTGCCTCTAGGTATCAAAGGGGTCCAGTACCTACGCTTTCAATAAACCCCTTGCATAACATAAGTCCTTCTTAAACTGCTTACAATCGTCTAAGTGTAGCCTGAAATAAATGTAAAAAGGCGGCATCGTTCAGAAAGGGTTAAGTGTCAAGAAATCGGCTGCTAGGGGAGGAAATATTTGCCTGACCATGATGAACGGGGTATAAGAATAAGAGGCTCGCATTCATGTAAGCAGACAACCCTCTGTCCTAAGCAGAGGGAAGGGTGGAATAAGTCGACAGTGGAAGGACGGAGAGAAGGAAGCAGACACACACACACATACTGTATATACAAACATATCCACATACACACACACGCACACACACACACATACTGTATATACAAACATATCCACATACACACACACGCACATACTGTATATACAAACATATCCACATCCACACACACGCACACACACACATACTGTATATACAAACATATCCACATACACACACACGCACACACATACTGTATATACAAACATATCCACATACACACACACGCACACACACACACATACTGTATATACAAACATATCCACATACACACACACGCACACACACACACATACTGTATATACAAACATATCCACATACACACACACGCACACACACACATACTGTATATACAAACATATCCACATACACACACCAATACACCATCCCTCCCACACACAAATACACACACACATATCCACACACACACGCGCGCACACACACAAACACACACACATATACCGGTATATATAAATTTTCATATATATTGCAATGAGAGAGAGAGAGAGAGAGAGAGAGAGAGAGAGAGAGAGAGAGAGAGAGAGAGAGAGAGAGAGAGAGAGAGCGAGAGAGAGAGAGAGAGAGAGCGAGAGAGAGAGAGAGAGAGAGAGAGAGAGCGAGAGAGAGAGAGAGAGAGAGAGCGAGAGAGAGATACAGACAGAGAGAGAGAGAGAGAGCGAGAGAGAGCGAATACTTCACATAACCGAGACAAAGAAAAAAATCATCAAATAAATATGGCTCGAATAAAACACTGAATCGTGATTATTGAAACGGAATATTATGAAAACACTAATACATTGCGGAAGTAGGAGACTGAAAATAATGATCAATACATTCTCAAACATAATTTAATCAATATTTAGAGTGGAAACCCAAGCCTATCAACATACATCATTTCACTACATTAATATTTTGTATTAATACTTTATTTTGTTTTGTCTAACAGTACACAAATATATTTAATTGAGGAAGGAACTGTTGTAGTTAAAAATTATATTAACCCTTTCACGCACATATGACGCAGAGGTTGCCAGATTAGCACAGAAATAGAGTTCTCTCACTCTTATAATTACCTCTCCAAAATTAGTTTTCTGCCCACAGCTAACTCAAAGACAACTGCAGAGGTTGAAGTAACTAAGCTAAAGGTTTCTAAATACCCCCGATGGTAACAAAGGCTTTAAAGTATGCCCAATAGGCTCAAAATCGCGTCATATGTCGGAGAGGGTTAAGGGTCTAGTGCTTGGTTTTTGGTCTATATATTTATATATTTTATTAATTTTCGAGTTTCTTCTCTAGACCTCCAAGCTTATACTAACAACCCCTATAGCCCCTCTCAAGATAATTTGTAAATTTTTCGGTAGAGAAATGTCCCGGCCGAATGCCGGTTCCTTCTAAAATTACAAGCTCGCTATCGCTCGCCAGGAAAACATCGACACCTAAATGGCACGAAAGGTCTTAATATTGACAAAGAAATAGGGCGAAAAGTCTCAAAACCGCCAAACTAATAGAACGAACGTCTTGGAATATCAAAACTAATATGCTAGACATGAGGGAAAAGTGGGTCCAGAAAAAACGACTACCTCCCCTGTAATGAAACTTGGGATAAATGAACAATCACCAGCAGGGAAATAATACAGGATTATATAACATGTGGATAGAGAGGATAGTAAAGCAAGATTAACATATTAATAACGAATAAAATAAGAGGTGAACACAAACGATGAGGATACATTTTGTTAAGGGGAGGTTTTTACTTTGTTTCCTACTCCTCCAGCAATCTTAAAATGTCACCCCCTTGACCCCCTTTCAAGATAAATTTGTACATTTTTCGGTAGAAAAATGTCCCGGCCAAAGGCCGGTTCCTCTTAAATTACAGGCTCGCTATCGCTCGCCAGGATACAATCGACACCTGAATGGCACGAAAGGTCTTAATATGGGGTGAAAGTTCTTAAAATCGCTAAACTAATGGGGCGAACGTTTTATAATATCAAAAGCAATGGGGCTAAACATGAGGGAGAAAGGGGTCAAGACAAAAATCCCTCAAGTGGACATCTCCCCTTAAGAGGTAGATGGAAAGAGAGGACAAGAAAAGAGAGTAGGAAAAACAGCAACAATATAAAAGTTATGAAAATATTAATAAATAAAGGTCAATGTTTGTCTGTTTGTCAGTGACCCGACCTTTGTACCTTTGTTACTATACTCCTCCCACAGTTTTGGTGCCAGGTGGGAGTGTGGGGCACCGTTGGAAAGCCCAGGCGATGGTTTTAGGCGAGTTTAGTGGAAATCAGAGACACTTTTGTTTAATAAAATTTTCGGCAGAACTTATGTAGTATACGGGAGCGAAAAATATGCGAACAAATTGCCATTTGGGGCAGAAGGAGGCCTCCGATCGATAAGGTGTATGGAACGAAAGTTGTTCGCAGCCCCCCAAAATGGGGGTACGAATGAGGTCAGATCCAAAATCGGAGGTCATTTAGCGGCCGAAATCGAGGTCGCCGTTTAATGAGGCACAGGGAGGTCGAGGCCGGTGATTATGGTAGTAGTAGTATTGTGATGATTGTGGTAGTAGTGATTGATGATGGTGATTATGGTGGTAGTAGTAGTGGTGGTAGTAGTGATGGTGATTATGGTGGTAGTAGTAGTGGTGGTAGTAGTAATGGTGATTATGGTGATTATGGTGGTAGTAGTAGTGGTGGTAGTAGTGATGGTGATGATGGTGATTATGGTGGTAGTAGTAGTGGTGGTAGTAGTAATGGTGATGATGGTGATTATGGTGGTAGTAGTAGTGGTGGTAGTAGTGATGGTGATTATGGTGATTATGGTGGTAGTAGTAGTGGTGGTAGTAGTGATGGTGATAATGGTGATTATGGTGGTAGTAGTAGTGGTGGTAGTAGTGATGGTGATTATGGTGATTATGGTGATTACCCGGGCAACGCAATAATATATCAAGTTATTGGCAACAGATAAAAAACAACATTGTTAACATAAACTGAAAATTATATGATGAATAAATAATACAGTAAAATACAATAGTAATACAAATGTGATAAGAAGAGAGTATACAGTACATACAGTATAGATAGATAGATAGATAGATAGATTGATAGATAGATAGATATAGATTTAGATAGATAAAGCTATTACCGGTAGCTAAAATTATGTAAACCTATTAATCATAAGGAAAGTGAGTACGTACTAATAATAATAACAATAATTATAACAATAGATGAATGGAATTGATGAATGAAAGGAAAACGAAGGGAGCAAGTGCAAAACAAATAAATATTAATACAATATATATAAATATAAATAGAGAAGCAATACTAATCGACAGACGTAAAACTCCAAGTGTGTGTAACCTTAAGGAGAGATATCCACTTGAGGGATTATTTTCATTACCCCTTTCTCCCTCGTGTTTAGCCCCATTGTTTTTGAGATTTTAAGACGTTTGCCCCATTATTTTGGCGATTTTAAGAACGTTCGCCCGATTTCTGTAAATTTTAAGACTTTTCGTACCATTTAGGTGTCGATTTTTTCCTGGCGAGCGACAGCGAGCCTGTAATCTAAGAGGAACCGGCCTTTGGCCGGGAAATTTTTCTACCAAAAAATGTACACATTTATCTTGAAAGGGAGTCAAGGGGGTTTAATTTTAAGCTTCATGGAGGTCTAGGGAATAAACTAAATACCTCCCCTTAAAGTAATGAAAAGATAAAGTTAAAAACGGAACAAGAAATATTATTAATATAAGAAAGTAATTGAAGAAAATATATAAACCAAGAGTATTCAATAAACCCTTATCCCTTCAACTATGCAAAACATTTAATGCAATTATCTGTCTCTATGGCAATAAAAGACAGACTGTTTTGTTTCATTACATAATTGTATTTAACAATTTATCAATCAATCTATATTATTTAAATTATTTCAGACACCCTGTTTTTGTAATTAACTTAACCAACTATTAAATAAGAAGATGGTTACACACACACACACACACACACACACACACACACACACACACACACACACACACACACACACACACACACACACACACACACACACACACACACACACACACACACACACACACACACACACACACACACACACACACACACACACACACACACACACACACACACACACACACACACACAGAGAGAGAGAGAGAGAGAGAGAGAGAGAGAGAGAGAGAGAGAGAGAGAGAGAGAGAGAGAGAGAGAGAGAGAGAGAGAGAGAGAGAGAGAGAGAGAGAGAGAGAGAGAGAGAGAGAGAGAGAACAAAATCCTTAAATGCACAAGTGTGGTTTGCTGAAGTTTTAATGTGATTATCAAAATGAATATGATAAACTTGAATTTTATGTGAGCGTGCTTGTGTGCGTGTGTGTGCATGTGTGTGGGAATGTCTTATTGTAGTGTGTGTGTGTGTGTGTGTGTGTGTGTGTGTGTGTGTGTGTGTGTGTGTGTGTGTGTGTGTGTGTGTGTGTGTGGTTATTCCCTTCTGTACGTCTTTTCCATATTAATCTACCTATTTCTAGACGATTGTGCGCAGTTTAGGAAGAATCTGTGATAGTAAAAAGGGTTCAGTGGGACAGTTCGAAGTCTGATGATTGCTGGAGGCACTTTTTAAACTGAATAATATCGTCTAATAGCAGCCAGAATAAAGATAAAAGGACGGCACCAGTACTGAAAGGGTTAATGTATGGTGTACAGTATGTGTATTTGTGCTTCAATAAATGTGTTCGGGTATTGATTTATATATTTACAATGTGTGTATATGTGTGTGTGTTTTATTATGCATATGAGATAATATGTGTATGTATGTGTGCTTATCAACATTTGTGTATGTGTAGGTGTATGTGTGTCTTTTAAAGTGAGTGTTAGTGTGTGTGAGTGTACTTACTCTAGTTGTACTTACTCTAGTTGTATTGCGGGAGTGAGCATGCTCGTTATTTTCCGCCTCCTATATGTGTAGGTGTTATATGTATCGTTGGAATGGCTGTGGATGTGTGTGTAGTCTGTATTTTTAGCCAATTGGCGACATCGGAAACGAAGGCTTAGGGTGGATCTGTATGGTACCATTCTCACTATAGACGGTACCGTCTCGCCCGAAGGCTTAGGTAGCCATCAGCTTAGGTGAACCATATGATACCCATCTCGCCTTGTACCATTTTTGCCAACCCCAGATGGGACGCCACAACGTCGTCCACTTATTCCAGGTACCTATTTACAGCTAGGTGAACTGAGGCTAACACATGAAAGGAGACAAGCCCAATTTGTCTCCGCCCGGCCGGGGGATTGAACCCCCGACCCCTCGTGTGTGAGACGAGAGCGCTACCTACTAGGCTACGGGCTGTGTGTGTGTGTGTGTGTGTGTGTGTGTGTGTGTGTGTGTGTGTGTGTGTGTGTGTGTGTGTGTGTGTGTGTGTGTGTGTGTGTGTGTGTGTCTTTTAAAGTACATGTTAGTATGATAAATGTAAGTGTGTGTGGTGTGTGTATGTATGTGTATGTAAGTGTGTATGTGTGTGTGTATGTGTACAGGCCCCAGTACACACACCCAACACACACAGTGTTAACGCAGTGATAAATGGTGTCCATACCATTGTTTTAATTGAGCCACACTTTTTAACAACACATTTGTTTTTTAGTTTGCGTTTTTGACTTTAGACTCTATATTACATCTACAGAATTATATATCTTGCTAGTTACTTTGTTCTGTTGTTTAAGTATATACAATATTGTCTCATCTATTAGCTGCAGTTATTATAAACACTAGACATTATTTTAGCTTTATATTCCGTTGCTATTCTATAAATCATATATTTTGGGTGATTGTTTTGTGTTATGTATTGTACACAAAAATCGTGTTGTATTCAATATATTTTGTTTTGCTTTCTTTGCATTCAGTTTATATTGAAGACATATTCCTCGGTGGTTACCACACGCTCATCTTTCCCCTTTACCCTTATATAGGGCGACTACTATGCCTGTTTTCCAGTCATCAGGTGCACTCCCCTTCTCCCCATTATATATATATAAACACTAAAGTGTTCTGTTCCATATTTTTAGGATCATGATGTTTTTTCCTGGTGATGGTTGTAGGCTTATAGTCAAAGGTCGAGTGCCTTAAATATGGCCTTATGAGAAGTATTGTCCCTATTTGTTCTGTTGCTCTGGTTACTACGGTGCCCCAGATCACCCACTCATATATTGCTGACTACATGTGCATTATGTGTGTGTGTGTGTGTATGTGTGTGGTTTTATGTGAGAGACGAAGAGAGATGGAGAGAGTTTGTTTCCCTTGTATTTATTGTATTGTTGGCCATAAATTTAAAGGGAACAACACACTAGCGAATGAATGAACATACTGACGAATTGACGATGGTAAACAAACTCCCGATTTAGGGCTTGGGTGCACAATGTACCATCAGAGGTGAATGGGACTGGTAGTGCACTTGTGGACGTATGTGTGGGGAGTAGGCTATGGATAGCCAACACCTTCTTCCGACAAATAATGATACACAGATACACATGGAAAGTGGTGTGGAGGAAGAAGGATAAGAGAGTGGTGGAATGAAAGTCACTGTTTGATTATATATGTGTGGATGAACGAATGTCACTGTTTGCTTATATATGTGTGGATGAACGAATGTCACTGTTTGATTATATATGTGTGGATGAACGAATGTCACTGTTTGCTTATATATGTGTGGATGAACGAATGTCACTGTTTGCTTATATATGTGTGGATGAACGAATGTCACTGTTTGCTTATATATGTGTGGATGAACGAATGTCACTGTTTGCTTATATATGTGTGGATGAACGAATGTCACTGTTTGCTTATATGTGTGGATGAACGAATGTCACTGTTTGCTTATATATGTGTGGATGAACGAATGTCACTGTTTGCTTATATATGTGTGGATGAACGAATGTCACTGTTTGCTTATATATGTGTGGATGAACGAATGAAGAACTCTGTGCTGGATGCTAGGGTGCATAGGGGTATTGGAGGGGGTCTGTCTGATCATTATGTAGTAGTAGCTAACATTAGGATACAAAAAAAGTGGGTGAGGGGAACTGGAGGGAGGCGAGAGGAAGGTGGAATGGCGAGGAGGGTGGAGAGGTTGCAGGAGGAGGAAATCAAGGAAGAGTTAAGGGGATGTATTTAGTTTGTTCCCTAGACCTCCATCAAGCTTAAAATTACACCCCCTTGAGTCCCTTTCAAGATAAATTTGTAAATTTTTCGGTAGAAAAATGCCCCGGCCGAAGGCCGGTTCCTCTTAAATTAAAGGCTCGCTATCGCTCGCCAGGATAAAATCGACACCTGAATTGCACGAAAGGTCTTAATATGGGGTGAAAGTTCTTAAAATCGCTAAACTAATGGGGCAAACGTTTTATAATATCAAAAACAATGGGGCTAAACATGAGGGAGAAAGGGGTCAAGAAAAAAATCCCTCAAGTGGAGATCTCCCCTTAAGGAGAGCAGTAGAAAGACGACTAGGTAGGTTTGACCTGCAAGGTATGGAGGAAGTAGAGGAGGTGAGCAAAGTGTTTAAGGACGAGATCTGTACAGCATGTGAGGAGGTGTGTGGAGTAAGGAGAAGAGGGAGGGAGTGAAGGGTACAGCATGGTGGACATAAGAGGTAAAAATAGCTGTGGAAGACAAGAAGAAAGCGTATAGAGAGTGGTTGGGAACGAAGTATAGGGAACGAAGATTTGGAGGGACAGAAAAGAGCGAGGTACATGGAAAAAAGGAGAGTGGTGAAGAGACTAGTGAAGGAAAAGTAAGAGAAGAGTAGATGAGGAATTTGGAGGGAATCTGAGTGTAAAATGGAGGGAGTGTAAGAAACTGTTCTGGAAAGAAGTCAAGCAAGTTAGGGAGGGTAGTAAGAGAAACAGTAAGAGTGTGACAGATAAGAATGGGCGAGTGCTAGCCGAGAAGCAAGAGAGAGTCTAAAGGTGGAGGGAGTTCTTCAACGGATTGCTGAATGTAAGGAATGAAGCGCCAGCAAACATAGTTGGATGGGGTATGGGAGGGAGAAGAGGAGAAGTAGTGGAGGAGGAGGTGGGGATCAAGAGGTCAGAAGTGGGGGAAGCCATGAAAAGAGTGAAGTTGGGGAAAGCACATGAATAGATGGAGTGTGTGGGGAAATGCTGAGGTATGGTGGTGAGATAGTGATCGAATGGGTATGGAAAATGTGCAAACTAGCATGGGAGAAGGGGAGTGCACCTGATGACTGGAAGACAGGCATAGTAGTCCCCCTATATAAGGGAAAAGGGGAAAGAGGAGTGTGTGGTAACCACCGAGAATATGCCTTCTAAGCGTAGTAGGGAAGATGTACAGTAGGGTAGTGATTGAGAGTGAGAGAGAGAACTGAAAAATGGATAGGTGACGAGCAGGGCGGGTTTAGCCAGGGAAGAGGCTGTGTAGATCAGATTTTTACCCTGAAATGTGTTGTGGAGAAATATCTGTAGAAGCAACAAAATATCTGGAGAAGCAACAAAATCTGTATGTTGCCTTTATGACCTTAGAGAAGGCTCTGACAGAGTGGATAGAGAAGGTATGTGGAAAGTACTTAGAATATACGGAGTAGAAGGCAATTTGCTGAAAGCAGTGAGGAGCGTGTGTGGGGGTGCAGAGGCGGCAGTGTGTGTGGAGAATGAGCAGAGCAAGTTCTTTGATCTGAATGTTGGGTTGAAACAGGGGTGAGTGATGTTGCCGTGGTTGTTTACTGTATATATGGATGGAGTTGTTAAAGAAATACAAGGAAGAGCAGTGGATGTTGGTGTATCGCTGATAAGGGAGGGAAACAGTGGAAGCTACCTGTACTGCTGCTTCCTGAGGATGCAGTTCTGATGAGCGATAATGAATGGGAGTTGCAGGGTCTGGTAAATATGTTTGGAACAGTGTGCGAAAAACGGAATCTGAAGGTAAATGCGGGGAAGAGCAAGGGTTTGGTGTTCGAAAGGGGTGAAGCCATAGAGTGTGAGGTGAAGTTGAATGGTTAGGCTATGGAGATTGTCAGCTCATTTAAGTATCTGGGCAGTGTGCTGAGTAAGGATGGGAGTGTGGATGAAGAAGTGCGGGAGAGGGTGCAACAAGGGAAGAGGGTTATAGGAACGCTGAAAGCAGTAGCCTAACAAGAAATAGGGTGGTCACCGTGGAGGTAAAGAAGTCCTTGCATGACAATGTGGTAATCCCGACACTGACTTACGGAAGCAAAGCATGGATGTTGGTGGAGAGACTCGGACCAAGAGTGAAAGGGGTGGAAGTGAGTTACTTGAGAAGTGCGTGCGGAGTTACATGGAGGGATACACAGACGAATGATGAAGTGGGAGGGAGGTGTGGTGTAGAGGTAGATGTGCTGGAAAGTGTGAAAAGGAACACCTTGAGATGGTTCGGCCATATGAAACGTATGGGAAACAAGAGATTGACTAAGAGGGTGTACAAAAGAGAGGTGGAAGGACAGAGAGGGAGAGGTAAACCGAGAGAGAGGTGGAAGGATGGGGTGAAGAAGTATATGGATGAAGGCAGTGCTGGTTGGGAGGAGGAGCGTCGACTGACTGGGGACAGAGGTGCATGGGGGCATTTCGATTTTGGCCTATGGGGCCTATTTCGCTATGGGGATCACGGCGTCAGGCAATAGATATAGATTTTTTTATGTTTTTATTATTTTTACAGATAATGCTTTATGTGTTGGCTATATCCACTGATAACTTGGAGGGTAATACTCTATTATCTATAATTAGACCCGAACATTGAACTTCTAACATCATGTAGTTAAAATAGAGCCAGATCCATCAACCTGATACATCTAACGTTTAGGAGGAGATAGCGAAAAAATAGGTGTGAACATTTAAAACTCATTAATTATGCTCTTACCATGTTGGAGATGCAAGAAATGTTGGTCCAGATTGTATAGCCAATTATAGGGAATATACTGTAATATAACTTTGTTAGGTACTCGTAAGAGTAAAGTAAACTTGGTGGTTTATTTGTAAATGTCTTATTTATTGATATACCTAACTTGTAATATAGTCTACTCTTATAGTGCATGATGATATACAAATAGAAGATATCACACACTAACAGATAAGCTATATTATAAGTTCCATACAGCGGACAATACGAAATTAAAAAATGTTGAGACCACCATCATCTTGTGGACGTCTACTTCATGCAAGAGTTGTCAACTGTAAAATGACCAGGAAATAATATAACGAGAAACAAATGACCAGGAAATAATATAACGAGAAACAAATGACCAGGAAATAATATAACGAGAAACAAATGACCAGGAAATAACATAACGAGAAACAAATGACCAGGAAATAATATAACGAGAAACAAATGACCAGGAAATAACATAACGAGAAACAAATGACCAGGAAATAATATAACGAGAAACAAATGACCAGGAAATAATATAACGAGAAACAAATGACCAGGAAATAACATAACGAGAAACAAATGACCAGGAAATAACATAACGAGAAACAAATGACCAGGAAATAACATAACGAGAAACAAATGACCAGGAAATAATATAACGAGAAACAAATGACCAGGAAATAATATAACGAGAAACAAATGACCAGGAAATAATATAACGAAAAACAAATGACCAGGAAATAATATAACGAGAAACAAATGACCAGGAAATAATATAACGAAAAACAAATGACCAGGAAATAATATAACGAGAAACAAATGACCAGGAAATAATATAACGAGAAACAAATGACCAGGAAATAATATAACGAGAAACAAATGACCAGGAAATAATATACCGAAAAACAAATGACCAGGAAATAATATAACGAAAAACAAATGACCAGGAAATAATATAACAAAACACTAATATAATAATAGATGACCAAACTATTATATACTGTGCGTAATTCGTGGTATATTCATCATTATTCGTATAAGTTTACTTGTAATGCAAACTTTTTAAAATGCCAGTAGCTTTTTCTACCTATTTTGCGTTTGATGAGGTATTACTTAAGAGGGGGGTGACCTGTTTTGGTTCTGTCCTTTTCTATCTTTCTCTGGCTTGTATCTATTTGGCCCCATTCAGCCTACTGTTTTAAGACGTTTATCCCCATCCAGGTGTCAATTTTATACTGGTGAGCGGTAGCGAGCCAGCATATTTTTTATTTTTGTTTGACAGCAGGCTAAATGTGTACATTTTTCGATAGAAAAATGTCTCCGGCGAAGCCGGATTTCTTCATATAATGCTGGCTCGCTATCGCTCGCCAGGAAGAAATCGACACCTAGATGGGGATAAACGTCTTATAATTGTTGGCTGAATGGGGCCGAATGGATACAAGTCAGAGAAAGAGAGAAAAGGACAGAAATAACAAAAAGCAGGTCACCCCCTTAAGGTAAAGCATAGACAGTGTGTTAATATATAACTTACTAGAACCCAATATCCATAGGCGGGTCATGCATGCACTGTACTGCCTGGCTACACACTAACGTACAGAAAGGCAGCACCGTTGTCAACATCTGCCAGGTGGTGGGTTACCGAATGCTGCACACCCCCCACCACCATGTGTATATACCGGTAGTAATCTATAATGATGGAATGCAAAACTCTTACAATAATTACATCTTCTGAAAGGCTTACTTAATGAATGTATATATACCAGTACCGGTATGTATTATAAAGGAAGTCTCTCTCGCTCTCTCCCCCCCCCCTCACCCCGGCTTACTCACTCACTCTCTCTCTCACTCACTCACTCTCTCACTCACTCTCAACTCTCACTCACTCACTCACTCACTCACTCACTCTCTCTTACTATCTGTATAGCTCACTATCAATCTATCTCTTTCTCTCTCACTCACTCTCTCACTCACTCACTCACTCACTCTCACTCTCTCTTACTATCTGTATATCTCACTATCAATCTATCTCTTACCCCCCCCCCCCCCCCCACCATGCTCCCCTTCTCACCGCCACTATTTCACACAGTGTTTTAATTAAAAGGCCTATGTAACTATGTCCCCTTCGCCGGTAACCCCAACTATCTACAACAAGCCTCCCCTCCCCCCCCCCCCCACCCTCTACCTTCACAGAAATGAGCTAATCTGTCCCTCAAAGTTAAACCCGAAAGTCAAGTCTCTGTCTAGTAACTCATTATAAATAGTCAGCTATGTTTCAACATAGTCCAACTTTCAGGAAGAATGGTTAACTAATATGAGAAGCTTGTATATATTTCAAATGCTCTCACTACCAAGATTTGTTTATTATTATACTTTTTTTTATATATTCATTATGTGCAAAAATTAATTATTGAAGGATAGGGAAATTTAATGAAAACAAAAATCGATGCTCCCAATGCCGTCCTTCATTCTTACGAAATTCTAATCAATACCATAGCTAGGGTTATGTTTTATATATATATATATATATATATATATATATATATATATATATATATATATATATCGGCAAAGCACATAAACTGAATAAACACACCTTTTGAAGAGGATCCTTGTCTTAATTAACAAAGTCCCGCAAACAGATCCTTCACGTCACTGACCTGAAGAAGCTATTTGTGAACCATGGTCATTAAAGGACCCCACCTCGCTTTTTTTCTCATTCTCTCCCTCTCTCTTTGGCTTGTATTCATTCGGCTACATTCAGCCTACTGTTTTAAGACGTTTACCCCCAACCAGGTGTCAATATTTTTTCTGGCGAGCGGTAGGGAGCCAGCATATACAGTATATATTTTTGTTTTTGACAGCAAGCGAAATTTGTAAATTTTTCGATAAAAAAAATAGTGCGGCGAAGCCGGATTTTTCCATACAATGCTGGCTCGCTATCGCTCGCCAGGAATAAATCGACACCTGGATGGGGACAAACGTCTTAAAACAGTAGGCTGAATGGGGCCGAATGGATACAAGCCAGAGAAAGAGAGAAAAGTAGCTAACAAAAGCAGGTGACCCCCCTTAAAGTGGTCCTCCGAAAATAGTGTTTTGTATTATTCCCTCTGTCAACCTTTCGGCGTTCATTTACACTCTCAGACCCCTTCCTCTGCAGCACCATACCCCACAATACCTTACCCACACACCCAGAACACACCAATGTATTAACAACATGCACAACACACCATGGGAAGGAATACATATCCTCTTGAGTGCATTTGCATTTTACGGTTCCTATCAACCCAAAAATCCTATCAAAGCTCTCCAAAATATTTATTATAACAATATTATATAATAATAATAATAATACTAATAATAATACAATGAAATAATAATACAAATAATAATAATAATAATAATAATAATAATAATAATAATAATAATAATATACCGGTATATATATATATATATATATTATATATATATATATATAATACATAAAACGAACTCTACCATAACACACACACGCGCCCACTGAATACACAAAAGCATTCCAAAAGTCCCTACCAAAGAACATGTGCAATAATATCGCTAACGTGTCAACCTGCACCGCCATGATGAATATTGGCATGCGTAATGAGAAGGATGGCAAGTATCGTGGTTATGCACTTGTTAAGAGTGTGTTATGAAGGTGGGTGTGTGGAGTGTGTTATGAAGGTGGGTGTGTGGAGTGTGTTATGAAGGTGGGTGTGTGGAGTGTGTTATGAAGGTGGGTGTGTGGAGTGTGTTATGAAGGTGGGTGTGTGGAGTGTGTTATGAAGGTGGGTGTGTGGAGTGTGTTATGAAGCTGGTGTGTGGAGTGTGTTATGAAGGTGGGTGTGTGGAGTGTGTTATGAAGGTGGGTGTGTGGAGTGTGTTATGAAGGTGGGTGTGTGGAGTGTGTTATGAAGGTGGGTGTGTGGAGTGTGTTATGAAGGTGGGTGTGGAGTGTGTTATGAAGGTGGTGTTATGAAGGTGGGTGTGGAGTGTGTTATGAAGGTGGGTGTGGAGTGTGTTATGAAGGTGGTGTGTGGAGTGTGTTATGAAGGTGGGTGTGTGGAGTGTGTTATGAAGGTGGGTGTGTTATGAAGGTGGGTGTGTGGAGTGTGTTATGAAGGTGGGTGTGTGGAGTGTGTTATGAAGGTGGGTGTGTGGAGTGTGTTATGAAGGTGGGTGTGTGGAGGGTATGAAGGGGGCAACCAAGGACCCTAGGAGAGGAAGGAATAAGTAACACCCCGTGCTTAAGGGGAAGATCTCCACTTAAGGGATATGTTTCTTGACCCCTTTCTCCCTGTTTAGCCCCATTGCTTTTGATATTATGAAACGTTTGCCCCATTAGTTTAGCGATTTTAAGAACTTTCACCCCATATTAAGACCTTTCGTGCCATTCAGGTGTCAATTTTATCCTGGCGAGCGATAGCGAGCCTGTAATTTAAGAGGAACCGGCCTTCGGCCGGGACATTTTTCTACCGAAAAATGTACAAATATATCTGGAAAGGGACTCAAGAGGGTGTAATTTTAAGCTTGATGGAGGTCTAGGGAACAAACTAAATACCTCCCCTTAACATTAATCAATAATTACAAACCCCAATGTACTTGAATAAACTAATGAAAGCATATGGTCCTCCCGGGATTCGAGTTCCGGACACCACACCCAGAACATAGGCATCTAAACCATTACACCACCAACACAGAATCCAGGTAATTCCTAGAGTCTCCCGTAACCCAAGACCGTAGTACTACCTCTACTCACAAGGCAAATGTAAGTACCAACTCCGCTGATATCTCCCCCCCCTTGACTAACAAATATCAAGCTAAGTACAAAAAATATCAAGACGAAAAACAAAAATGAGAGAGAGAGAGAGAGAGAGAATACAAAGGATTACATGAGAGAGAGAATACAAAGGATTACATGAGAGAGAGAGAGGAGAGAGAGAGAGAATACAAAGGATTACAAAGGAGAGAGAGAGAGAGAGAGAGAGAGAGAGAGAGAGAGAGAGAGAGAGAGAGAGAGAGAGAGAGAAAAAAAAAATACAAAGGATTACATGACGGAATCTAACTTGGCAAACTATGCATATTTACTTTGTTACACAAGCCAGCAAACGAATAAAATACATATGTGATAACAGTTTAACTCTACAGTATATTCTCTCTTTATAAATACTGATGGCGGTACCCCGACAAAGGGAAATACTAATATATAAACATTTCAGTGTGGGAAATCTGTCAGCAGAAGACGTTCTTATTGATTGTATCCGAATTAAGGGGAGAAAGACCGTTTTTTCTGGACCCCTTTCTCCCTCATGTTTAGCCCCACTAGTTTTGAGACTTTAAGTCGTTGGTTCCATTAGTTTGGGGATTTTATGACCTTTCACCCCATTTCTTTGTCAATATTAGGACCCTTCGTGCCATTTAGGTGTCGATTTTTTCCTGGCGAGCGATAGCGAGCCTGTAATTTTAGAAGGAATCGGCTTTTGGACGGGAAATTGTTTTTCCGAAAAATGTACAAATCTATCTTGAAGGGGGGCTTAGGGGGTGTTTTTCTAAGCTTGATGGAGGTCTAGGGAGGAAACTAAACAAATATATGAATACATTAAATAATAGACCAAACAAACAACCACTGTCCCCTTAAGGGGAGATTTCCACTTGAGGGATTTTTTTTCTGGACCCCTTTCTCTCTCATGTTTAGCCCCATTGCTTTTTAGATTTTAAGACGCTCGCCCCCTTTAGTTTGGCGACTTTAAGAACTTTCGCCCCATTTCTGTCAATTTTAAGAACTTTCGTGCCATTTAGGTGTCGATTTTTTCCTGGCGAGCGATAGCGAGCCTGTAATTTGAGAGGAACCGGCCTTCGGCCGGGAAATTTTTCTACCGAAAAATGTACAAATTTATCTTGAAAGGGGGTCTAGGGTGTGTAATTTTAAGCTTGATGGAGTTCTAGGGAAGAAACTAAATACCTCCCCTTAAGCATTAGGACAAAACATCTCAGCTAAATTAAATTCGCCTACCATAGTCCCTTTGCAAATATAAATGATGCAACTTCCAGGATATAAACCTAAGCATAGGCAAATTGGAAATCACTCTCAGGCACTACTACTTCGCCTGGAGCATCTTGTTTACATCAAAGCAGTCACTAGGCCAGCACGGCGCGGAGAGGAATTTTGTTTTAAGGGGGGGCCCACCTCGCTGTTTTCTTTCTCTTTCTCTCCCTATCTCTCTCTCTTTGGCTTGTATCCATTCGGCTGGAGCAAATGGGCTGTCAATGTCCACACACCCTATTCCCTGGCCCAAGTCTTCCTATTGGGTACAAATATTAGCTCGATTACTCAAATAGTCCTTTTCTTTAGAGTTCCAGAGGTTAGAGGTTACGATCAGCTCATTTGTTCTAGCCCTTTTCGAGTTACAGAGGTTAGAGGTTAGGATTTCTGCCCAACCAAGAATGCACGGACTCTATACCGTATTTCCTTTAAGGGGAGATTTCCACTTGAGGGACTTTTTTTCTTGACCCCTTTCTCCCTCATGTCTAGTCCCATTGCTTTTGAGATTTTAAGACGTTTACCCCATTAATGTGGTGATTTTAAGAATTTCCGCCCCATTCTGCCAATTTTAAGACCTTTCGTGCCATTTAGGTGTCGATTTTATCCTGGCGAGCGATAGCGAGCCTGTAATTTAAGAGTAACCGGCCTTCGGCAGGGAAATTTTTCTACAGAAAAATTTACAAATTTATTTTGAAAGGGGGTCAAGGGGGTGAAATTTTAAGATTGCTGGAGGAGTAGGAAACAAACTAAAAACCCAGGTATTTAGTTTGTTCCCTACGTTTTCATCAAGCTTAAAATTACACCCCCTATAGGCCCCCTTTCAAGATCAATTTGTACATTTTTCGCTAGAAAAATGTCCCGGCCGAAGGCCACTTCCTCTTAAATTACAGGCTCGCTATCGCTCGCCAGGATAAAATCGATCCCTACATGGCACGAAAGGTCTTAAAATTGACAGAAATGGGTCGAAAGTTCTTAAAATCGTCAAAATAATGGGGCGAACGTCTTAAAACTACAAAAAAAAAAGCAATGGGGCTAAACATGAGGGAGAAAGAAGTCAAGACAAAAATCCCTCAAGTCGAAATCTCCCCTTAAGTGACAGTACCTCGCCAATGTGCCGTAGTGATTAAGGGGGTAGTACTCGCTTTTTCTGGACCTCCTTCTCCCTCGTGTTTAGCATATCAGTTTTTCAGATTTTAAGACGTTTCGTCCATTAGTTTGTCGATTTTAAGACCTTTCGCCCCATTTTGTTGTCAATATTAAGACCTTTCGTGCCATTTAGGTGTCTATTTTTTCCTGGCGATCGATAGCGAGCCTGTAATTTCAAGAGAACCCGACCAAAACCCCAAAAAATGTACAAATTAATCTTGAAGGGGGTCTAGGGGGTGTATTTCTAATGAACGGACTATAGCGGTGGAGACGGACGTTGGGGCTTCTCCAACCTTCGTGGAATTGGTATATTAGGATGGTAGCTACACTTCCCTGCATAAGTTCTGTTCCTCTCTGTGATTTTATTAAGGGGAGGTTTTTAGTTGATTCCCTAGACTTCCATCAAGCTTAAACTTACTCCCCCTAGACTCCCCTTCAAGATAAATTTGTACATTTTTCGGTAGAAAAAAGTCCCGGCCGAAGGCCGGTTCCCCTTAAATTAGAGGCTCGCTATCGCTCGCCAGGAAAAAATCGACACCTAAATGGCACGAATGGTCTTAAGATTGACAGAAATGGGGCGAGGGTTCTTAAAATCGCCAAACTAATTAGGCGAACGTCTTAAAATCTCAAAAGCAATGGGGCTCAACATGAGGGAGAAAGGGGTCCAGCAAAAAATCCTCCAGGTGGAAATCTTCCCTTAACCCCTGCAGTACCGTTGACGTCCTTTTCATTATATGTTGGCAACTATTAGACGATGAGGCAGCCTCCCAGAAGCTGGGTGTGCTCAACCGCCTCAAGGGGTTCTTTACCCCTGCGCAGCTACTTGCTCTGTACAGGGGTACAGTGCGTCCTTGTATGGAGTATTGTTCTCATGTGTGGGGAGGATCCTCTCACACCGCACTCCTAGATAAAGTAGAAAGGAAAGCTTTTCGTATCATTAACTCCCGTCCACTCACCAATTCTCTGCAATCTCTCTCTCTTCGCCGCAATGTTGCATCTCTCTCACTATTCTATCGCTACTACAATAATCAGTGTTCCTCGGAGCTTTCCCAGTGTATACCACCTCCTCTAGGTAGGGTACGTAGCACCCGCCTTGCAACACAATCCCACCCCTACTCTGTGCAACTCTCCAACCCAAGAGTGAAACGCTCTTCTCAAACTTTCTTCTATTCAACTGCTGAGCTCTGGAACACTCTCCCAGAATCAGTCTTTCCCTTCCTATGACTTAAATTGCTTCAAACTCCGTGTGTCCAGGAATTTTAGCTCGAACGTACCTTGATTTCGGCCCTGTCATTCTTTGAAATCTGGGGGAGGCACTCGTTGCAGGCAGTTATTACTTTTGTCTCCCTCATTCACATAGAAAAAAAAAAAAAAAAAAAAATCAGGAAGGACCGGTAGCAATAATAAGGCTATCTACTATCACTACCGAGCCTTTTAACCACCATAGATCGTTCCTAAGCTGCATAATGTCGTCTAAATACAGCTAAAAAAGAATATAACACACGTCGCTGGTACTAAAAAACGGTTAATGAAAGTTAAAATGTTATTGTTGAATTAGGGAGTTGCTTGTCTGCAGTTGTTGATTCATTTTTTGTATGCCACTGTTAAGGGGAGTTTTTTAGTTTGTTTCCTACTCCTCCAGTAATCTTAAAATTTCACCCCCTTGACACCCTTTCAAGATAAATTTGTAAATTTCCCGGTTGCTCTTAAATTACAGGCTCGCTATCGCTCGCCAGGATAAAATCAACACCTAAATGGCACGAAAAGTCTTAAAATTGACAGAATGGGGCGGTAATTCTTAAAATCACCAAACTAATGGGGGCAAACGTCTTAAAATCTCAAAAAGAATGGGGCTAGACATGAGGGAGAAAGGGGTCAAGAAAAAAGTCCCTCAAGTGGAAATCTCCCCTTAACCCCTTCTGTACCGGATACGTCTTTTTAACTGTATTCTGGCTACTATTCGATGATTTTATGCAGTTTAAAAAAGGCCTCCAGCAATTAACAGGCTGCGAACTATCCCACTTCACCATTTTGACTACCACAGATCCTTCTTAAGCTGCACACAATCGCCTAAATATAGTTACAATAAAACTAAAAGGACGGCACCGGTACTGAAAGGGTTAATAAGATACTACACTCTACATTAATTTATACTATTTATGGGTGACCGGTCAACTCAACCAGTAGACCATTTCAACCAGTAGCTCTCAACCAGTACCAAATCAACCAATACGGTTAGGTTAGGTTAGGTTAGTACTATATTTTGGCACTGGTTTGGTTGGTCTGGGTTAATTTGGCACTGGTTGAGAGCTACTGGTTGAAATGGTCTACTGGTTGAGATGACATGGAACCACTATTTTGACTTCAATAAATGTAATCTCAGAGAGGAACGGAACTTGTGAAGGGAACTGTACATTGATTCAACCACAAGACAGAACATGAGAAACAACACTTATACATGCACTAGGCTCAACAAATAACACTTATACATGCACTAGGCTCAACAAATAACACTTATACATGCACTAGGCTCAACAAAATTACATATATTACCAACTGCTCCACAAGGGGGCCCACCTCGCTTTTTTCTCTTTCTCTCCCTCTCTCTTTGGCTTGTATCCATTCGGCCCCATTCAGCCTACTGTTTAAAGAAGTTTACCCCCATCCAGGTGTCAATATTTTTGCGAGCCAGCATATATATATTTTTGTTTTGACAGCAAGCTAAATTTGTACATTTTTCGATAGAAAAAATGTGTCCGGCGAAGCCGGATTTCTCCATACAATGCTGGCTAGCTATCGCTCGCCAGGAAGAAATCGACACGGATGGGGATAAACGTCTTAAAGCAGTTGGCTGAATTGGGCCGAATGGATACAAGCCAGGGAAAGAGAGAAAAGGAGAGAAAGACCAACAAAAACCAGCCGGTGACCCACTTAACCCCTGCAGCACCATGACGTCTGTTGACCTATCATTCTGGCCACATGTAGACGATGTTATGCAGCTTCAGAAGGACCTGTGTTAGGCAGGGGGTGTAATGCGATCGTACTGACCCATTTCAGTCATAGAGGTCGATTGTAAACTATAGAAAATCGTCTAGTGGTGCACAGAATATTATGAACATTACGTTATAGTGCTGAAGGGGTTAAGGGGGGTGACCTGCTTTTCTATCTTTCTTGGTTGTATCTATTCGGCCCCATTCAGCCTACTGTTTTAAGACGTTTATCCCCATCCAGGTGTCGATTCTTTTCAAGGTGAGCGATAGCGAGCCAGCATTATATGGAGAAATCCGGCTTCGCCGGAGAAATTTTTCTATCGAAAAACGTACACATTTAGCCAGCTGTCTAACTCATTATCCAATATATGAAGGCTCGCTATCGCTCGCCAGGTATAAATCGACACCTGAATGGGGATAAACGTCTTAAAACAGTAGACTGAATGGGGCCGCATGGATAAAACCCAGAGAGAGAAAAAAGCAGGTCACCCCCCTTAATGCAATTTTTAATAAGCTTAGTTCCTGCACTATAAGCCTTTCAAACGGGATTGGTTCTTCTCGTGGTAAATTATTCGCAATGCAAATACATTAAAACACCATTAGCAGCGGTAAAGCCGATTACTGGTATCGGAATATATGCCTAGCTCTCTAGCTCTCTCTCTCTCTCTCTCTCTCTCTCTCTCTCTCTCTCAAACACACTAACAATAACACCCACACAGTAATACACATACAGAAGCTTTCTCTCTCTCTGACACACACACACACACACACACACACACACACACACACACACACACAAAGCTACCCAATAACATCCAACCATCCTCCTTCCCTCCCTCTCCATCCAACCATCCTCCTTCCCTCCCCTCGTTCAATCCCCCTCCCCCTCCCAATTACACCACCCACGATCTCCCCCAGGACAATTTACCCCCCCAGGCCCCCACCCACCTACCCCAGCTAACCACCAATTAATTACGCCCAAACACACTAATGACCACAGGGGCCTTTCAAACCCCCCCCCCCCCCCCCCCCAGCCGCCAGCTACACCCTCCTAGAAAAAAAAATATATCAACAAAAACATTGAGGATAAACATAATCTAATCAATTACCATCTCCCTTTAATTATGTCATTGTTTCCCTACACGAGAGATGAATTTTCCAGGCTTCCTCTATTTTTTTTTTTTTTTTTTTTTTTTGGTTAAGGGGGGTTGCTTAACTTTTCGGTCAATTTGTATCATATTTACTGTACATTATTTTTATAGTTTTCTCCGTAGACCTCCATCAAACTTAAAAATACAACCCCCCCACCCCCACCCCCCTCCCCCCCTCCCAGGATCCCCCTTCAAGATATATTTGTACAATTTTCGTCAGAAAAATGACCCGGCCGAAGGCCGATTCCTCCTAAATTACAGGCTCGCTATCGCTCGCCAGTAAAAAATCAACACCTAAATGCCACGAAAATGATAAACATTGACAACGAAAAAGGACAAAAGGTCTTAAAATCGGCAAACTAATGTGCCGAACGTCTTAAAATCTGAACACTAAAGGGGCTAAGCATGAGGGAGAAGGGTGTCCAGAAAAAAACGATCCACATCCCCTTAATATTAGGAGACGTGGGAATTTATGTGAAAAGTTTGTTAATAAGGAGAGTTGTGTTTTTTTTTTTTTTTTTGTGATTATCTTGTATTTTTGTGAAGTGATGGTGATTAATAGGAGTTGGGAAGGTTGTTGGAGGGGTGTCTATGGTAGTGTGTGTGTGTGTGTGTGTGTGTGTGTGTGTGTGTGTGTGTGTGTGTGTGTGTGTGTGTGTGTGTGTGTGTGTGTGTGTGTGTGGGTGTGTGGTGTGTATGTGTGTGGGTGTTTATGGTAGCTGTGTGTGTGGGGGGGGGGTTAGCTGTGGGTGTGTGTCTATGGTAGCTGTGGGTGTGTTTGTAGTAGCTGTGTGTGTGTCTATGGTAGCTGTGTGTGTGTTTGTGGTAGCTGTGTGTGTGTGTGGTAGCTTTGTGGGGGGGGGTTAGCTGTGTGTGTGTGTCTATGGTAGCTGTGGGTGCGTTTGTAGTAGCTGTGTGTGTGTCTATGGTAGCTGTGTGTGTGTTTGTGGTAGCTGTGTGTGTTTGTGGTAGCTGTGTGTGTTTGTGGTAGCTGTGTGGGGGGGGGGGGTTAGCTGTGTGTGTCTCTATGGTAGCTGTGTGTGTGTCTATCGTAGCTGTGGGTGTGTCTGTGGTAGCTGTGTGTGTGTCTATGGTAGCTGTGGGTGTGTTTGTGGTAGCTGTGTGTGTGTGTGTGTGGTGTGTGTCTGTGGTAGCTGTGTGTGTGTCTATGGTAGCTGTGGGTGTATTTGTGGTAGCTGTGTGTGTGTGTGTGTGTGGTGTGTGTCTATGGTAACTGTGTGTGTGTGTGTGTGTGTGTGTGTGTGTGTGTGTATTCTACGTGAGCGTCAGGGTCGACATAAGTTTAATCAAGCTACTTCCGTGAACACAAATATTCACCATATCTAAACTATTAGAATAATCAAATTAATTTCATGTGTCTCTTCATTCAGAAAAACAAATGTTACGTACTCACAAAATTCGAATTGAGTTTGATTATTATTTTTTTTTTTAGTTGATTCCCTAGACTTCCATCAAACTTAAAATTACTCCCCCTAGACCCCCTTTCAAGATAAATTTGTAAATTTTTCGGTAGAAAAATGTTCCGGCCGAAGGCTGATTCCCCTTCAATTACAGGCTCGCTATCGCTCGCCAGGACAAAATCGACATCTAAATGGCACGAATGGTCTTAAAATTTTACAGAAATGGGGCGAGGGTTCTTAAAATCGCCAAACTAATGAGGCGAACGTCTTAAAATCTCAAAAGCAATGGGGCTAAACATGAGGGAGAAAGAGGTCCAGAAAAAAATCCTCCAGGTGGAAATCTCCCCTTAACCCTTTCACGCTAATATGACGCAGAGTTGCCAGATTAGCAATAAGAAATAGAGTTCTCTCACTCTTATAATTACCTCTCCAAAATTAGTTTTCTGCCCACAGCTAACTAAAAGACAACTGCAGAGGTTGAAGTAACTAAACTAAAGGTTTCTAAATACCCCTGATGGTAACAAAGGCTTTAAAGTATCCCCAATAGGCTCAAAATCGCGTCATATGTTGGAGAGGGTTAAGGGGACATTTTCACTTCATGTTTTTTTTTTCTGGACGGGGGCCCCTTCTTCCTAATGTACAGTATAGCCCCATTAGTGTTTAGATTTTAAGACGTTCGCCTAATCTCCCCTTAAGGGGGGTGACCTGTTTTTTGTTATTTCTGTCCTTTTCTCTCTTTCTCTGGCTTGTATCCATTTGGCCCCATTCAGCCAACTATTTTAAGACGTTTATCCCCATCTAGGTGTCGATTTCTTCCTGGCGAGCGATAGCGAGCCAGCATTATATGAAGAAATCCGGCTTCGCCGGAGAAATTTTTCTATCGAAAAATGTATAAATTTAGCCTGCTGTCAAACAAAAATAAAAAATATGCTGGCTCGCTACCGCTCACCAGTAAAAAATTGACACCTGGATGGGGATAAACGTCTTAAAACAGTAGGCTGAATGGGGCCAAATGGATACAAGCCAGAGAAAGATAGAAAAGGACAGAACCAAAACAGGTCACCCCCCTTAAGAAGAACCCATGTTATTCAGAGAGTATATATACCGGTATATATATATATCGTATTCATCACTTTGAGTCCTAGAGGTGGACCATAAGCTGAAGAAAACAGTCTAATGATAACAAAGGCACGTATGTTATTCACGTGGTGTATTTAGATTGTGTTTACCACTTTGAGTCCTAGAGGTAGAATATATGCTCAAGAAAATGGTCAAATGTTAACCAGAATATGATCAAATTACATCTTCGTGCTGAAGGGGTTAAAGCCTGATGTACAGAGCGCATTTTCCTGCAACTGATTTTTATAAGTTTGTTATATATATATATATATATATATATATATATATATATATATATATATATATATATATATATATATATACTGTATATATATATATATGTATATGTATATATATATATATATATATATATATATATATATATATATATATATATATACTGTATATATATATATATATATGTATATATATACTGTATATATATATATATATATATATATATATATATATATATATATATACAGTACATATATATATATATTTTTTTTTTTTTTTTTTTTTTTATATATATATATTTTTTTTTTGCAACATTGATCTGGCAGCTTCTGAGGTATACAGTTGTAAGACTCCTGGTTCATATAATAACCCATGTCCAGTCTAGCTGTCAATACCAGAGCTAAATAATCTAAAAATGTTGCTAAATAGTCTCATCCGATCCAAGCAGTCTACTGATCATAACACCAAGTCGATCCAAGCAGTCTACTGATCATAACACCAAGTCGATACAAGCAGTCTACTGATCATAACACCAAGTCGATCCAAGCAGTCTACTGATCATAACACCAAGTCGATCCAAGCAGTCTACTGATCATAACACCAAGTCGATCCAAGCAGTCTACTGATCATAACACCAAGTCGATCCAAGCAGTCTACTGATCATAACACCAAGTCGATCCAAGCAGTCTACTGATCATAACACCAAGTCGATCCAAGCAGTCTACTGATCATAACACCAAGTCGATCCAAGCAGTCTACTGATCATAACACCAAGTCGATCCAAGCAGTCTACTGATCATAACACCGAGTCGATACAAGCAGTCTACTGATCATAACACCAAGTCGATCCAAGCAGTCTACTGATCATAACACCAAGTCGATCCAAGCAGTCTACTGATCATAACACCAAGTCGATCCAAGCAGTCTACTGATCATAACACCAAGTCGATCCAAGCAGTCTACTGATCATAACACCGAGTCGATACAAGCAGTCTACTGATCATAACACCGAGACGATACAAGCAGTCTACTGACCATAACACCGAGTCGATACAAGCAGTCTACTGATCATAACACCGAGTCCAAAGTCGATACAAGCAGTCTACTGATCATAACACCGAGTCGATACAAGCAGTCTACTGACCATAACACCGAGTCGATACAAGCAGTCTACTGATCATAACACCGAGTCGATACAAGCAGTCTACTGACCATAACACCGAGTCGATACAAGCAGTCTACTGATCATAACACCAAGTCGATACAAGATAAAAACATACAAAATCGAAATAATACAATAAACCCCTTTAAGGGGGGATATTTAGTTTGTTCCCTAGACCTCCAACAAGCTTAAAATTACTCCCCCTTGACCTCCTTACAAGATATATTTGGACATTTTTCGGTAGAAAAATGTCCCGGCCGAAGGCCGGTTCCTCTTAAATTACAGGCTCGCTATCGCTCGCCAGGAAAAAATCGACACCATAATGGCATGAAAGGTCTTAAAATTGACAGAAAGGGAGCGAAAGTTCTTAAAATCGACCAAATAATGGGGCGAACGTCTAAAATCTTAAAAACAATCGGGCTAAACATGAGGGAGAAAGGGGTCAAGAAAAAAAAATCCCTCAAGTGGAGACCTCCCCTTAAAAAACCTTGAATTAATTGATTTTCATAAACAGATTTTTGTAAACCTTGACGAGTGTGTGAGTTTGAGTGTGAGTGTGAGTGTGATTACCTTGTGAATCTTAGCGTACATGTGCGTAGGGTCCCGTGTGCGTCTGTGTGTACGGGATTTCGAGGAGGGTTGCAACATGATACAGATGCAAATTAGAGTGTTAAAAATGCGTACCCCAATCTGCCCACACTCAGGCAGAATCAATCCAGCGACTCCTAGGCTGCCGCTCCAGTAGGCACACCCAAAACTACAAGTACTTACACTATTTTATATATATATATATATACACAGTATATATACAGTATATAGTCTATCATCGGGACTATGAATATTATGCTTTCTCCACAAACCAACTTTACTCCTAAACTCGATTAATGAAAGTAACAAACACATGTGGCAGTCCGGGGATTGGAACCTAGGATGCTCACACCGAAAATCAACACACTTATGCATTGCACCACGAAGACAATTATTTCAATACCAAAGTATAATTTAAACACACAAATAATAATAATAATAATCAGAACCCTAGACAACCTAAGAATTGGCCAACATGATAGGAATACACAGTGAAATCCAAGGTATTTATATAAAGTACAGTAATTTTGAAATCCAAGGTATTTCTATAAAGTACAGTAATTTTGAAATCCAAGGTATTTATATAAAGTACAGTAATTTTGAAATCCAAGGTATTTATATAAAGTACAGTAATTTTGAAATCCAAGGTATTTCTATAAAGTACAGTAATTTTGAAATCCAAGGTATTTATATAAAGTACAGTAATTTTGAAATCCAAGGTATTTATATAAAGTACAGTAATTTTGAAATCCAAGGTATTTATATAAAGTACAGTAATTTTGAAATCCAAGGTATTTATATAAAGTACAGTAATTTTGAAATCCAAGGTATTTATATAAAGTACAGTAATTTTGAAATCCAAGGTATTTATATAAAGTACAGTAATTTTGAAATGACTTATAATAGAAATGTAAATAAAAGATAGATATATCTATACATAGAGAAAAATAAATACTATGATGTAAATAGTTGTTGTTGTTGTTCCCCAAGCTGCTTGGCCGAACAGCCCCAAGGCCCTGAGCAAGGCCAAGGTCATAACTGAGCGCCCCAACAGAACCCTCCCTGCCGACCACAATAAAGCCTGGGTGACCGAAGCCACTCCATGGCGGGGAGCTGAGGAGGGTGCGGAAACGCCCGGGAAACCAAAGACCCACCCAGGGCCCTGTTGTGCCCCTCAGCAATTATGAAGAGAAAGTTGAGGGGCAAAGGAAAAATGTGACGCTTTGGCTTCCAATCTTGATAGATTGGGAGGTCAATCCACGGAAGAGACGCCGTCACTTGAGATCTAGAAAATATATAAGTAAAAGGAACAGTCAGAGTAAGCTATGGGTATGGCAGAGATCGCTCAGTTCTCACTCTGATAGACCAGCCCATCACCACATGACTAGAACCCAATCCTCTCAGCATCAGCTAGGAAAGGCCCTAGAAAGCCGCCTTTGGCGGGGGGATAGCTCCCCTATTTCAACCCCTTTCGGGGTTGGGCATCCGCCTGATGTAAATAGTTAATCAAAAGACTAGATAACAAACGAAGGTATTTATGCAAAGTTATGTTAAAACTGTTCGCAATACAATCACGAAAATAAGCGCAAAACGCGATACATTAGGAAAAACCATCAAGGCAAACAAAAGATATTACACCGCGAACTCGAAGGTACTTATGCAAAGTTATATTACAATGGCTTATAAGGAATAGGAATAGAAGACAATAGGAATAGAAGACAATAGGAATAGAAGACAATTAAGCGATATATTAGGAAAACTATCAAATCGGTTCAACGCATTAAATGTCGTCAACATATTGATTGAGGAAAATGGTGATTTAAGGGGGGTGACCTGCTTTTTGTTATTTCTGTCATTTTTTCTCTTTCTCTGGCTTGTATCCATTCGGCCCCATTCAGCCAACTATTTTAAGACGTTTATCCCCATCTAGGTAGATTTCTTCCCGGCGAGCGATAGCGAGCCATCATTATATGAAGAAATCCGGCTTCGCCGGAGACATTTTTCTATTGAAAAATGTACAAATTTAGCCTGCTGTCAAACAAAAATAAAAAATATGGTGGCTCGCTACCGCTCACCAGTAAAAAATTGACACCTGGATGGGGATAAACGTCTTAAAACAGTAGGCTGAATGGGGCCAAATGATTACAAGCCAGCGAAAGATAGAAAAGGACAGAACCAAAACAGGTCACCGCCCTTAAACATGAATGGTTTTATCAACACATATAAATACTAAACCTAAACTAAACTTTAAACGCTTACATTGAATGCATGCAGGGGAGGTTAGAGTTAAACACAATTAGAGTTTAGGTCAATCATAGTCAATCCTAGGAAATGCAAGACAATTAAAACACTAAAGCTAAATCCCTAGTGTTGTTATTTACATTAAGATGGTTCACTTTTTGGTCGATTTTCCATGTTGTAATTATTGTTCTAGTTGCCTCCCTAGACCTCCATCGGGTGGATGGGACTCGTTAGCCTTGGTCGGCAACCCATCTAGGGGAGACAACCTTATAAAAATCCGGGTGGATGGGACTCGTCAGCCTTGGTCGGCAACCTGTCTAGGGGAGTAAACCTTATACAAATCAGTACTGCTATCTTAGGGTGAAGCAGGTTGGTGGATGGATTAGCTGCACACCGCTGTAGAAAAATAGTGCTAACAAATACATCAAATGCCTCGGAGTCAGACGGACCCTAAATTGAGTGGTTAATCCTGTAAGTCCTTCAGTAAACTGGCATGGGTTGTCCTTCTGACAGGGGATAGGTTTGCTTGGGGGCATTTTGTGTATGGCCACCCCCATTAAGGGGAGTAAGGCGTCTGGCAATAGATAGATAGACCTCCACCAAACTTTAAAAAAAAACCATCAGATGCTCCTTCTACATTAATTTGTACATTTTTCGATATAACAAATTTCCTGGCTGAAGGCCGATTCTTCCAAAATGACAGGCTCACTACCGTTCGCCAGGAAAAAATGCAACACCTAAATAGCACGAAAGTTCTTACTATTGACAAGGAAATGGGGCGGAAGGTCTTAAAATCGATACACACACTAATGGGTCAAAACATCTTAAAATCTAAAAACTAATGGAACTAAACATGAGGGAGAAGGGGGACCAGAGAAGCAACTCATCCCCCCTTAAAACAAAGGCGAGGCGCAGAGGACTCTTAGCCCCCCCGGCTATGCTAGGGCGCGCAACCGCCTGGTAAAATACTCTGTAGGATGACGAGATCCATGTCGCTAGAGCTACTGGATAACACTGAGAAGTTGTCCCTATTTAATGAATGAAATTAGGACTTCAAAGGTTATCAACCCTAATGGATTATTAAGCCAGCATAACTCAGGAATAACATTAAGACTGGTGCCTCTTTTCGAGAGCCCCGGTTTATTACTTGGTTAAAATAGGACTTCAGAGGCTATCAACCCTTCTGGATTATTAAGCCAGCACACTGTAAATCAATAATTGCATCATGACTGGAGCCCCTTTTCGAGAACTCCACTTAATTAAAAGAAGACTGCAGAGGCTACCAACCCTTCTGGATTATTAAGCCAGCACATTGTAAGGAGAGAATAGCGTCCCTTTTCGAGAACTCCAGTCCCTTGCCGTTTCTATGTATATGGTGGTCATTATTATAATCAAGAATCGCCGAGTGAACCGGTCGTTATAACCGATGATCTAGTACTAATTATGTTACCAAGGGTTTTACCCATACATATATGTCAATACATGTATACGGAAAATCAATGGTGTGAAGCAAGTTACGAATAAATTGAATTTCCTGATCAAATTTGAAATAAACCGAACAATTATGATAAGCTCTAGATGTGGGAGTTAAGGGGAGGTTTTTAGTTTGGTCTCTAGATATCCATCAAGCTTAAGATTACACCCCCTTGAGCACCTTTCAAGATAAATTTGCAAATTTTTCGGTAGAAAAATGTCCCGGCTGAAAGTCGGTTACTCTTAAATTACAGGCTCGCTATCGCTCGCCAGGATAAAATCGACACCTAAATGCCACGAAAGGTCTTAACATTGACAGAAATGGGTCGAAAGTTCTTAAAATCGTCAAAATAATGGGGCGAACGTCTTAAAATTAGAGAAGCAATGGGGCTAAACATGAGGGAGAAAGAAGTCAAGAAAAAAATCCCTCAAGTGGAAATCTCCCCTTAAGAGTAGATTACGTTTATATGACTTGGGAAAGAACAAAGCCAACTTGGAAGTGAGCCCTGGGAAAGTCGGTTTGCGTTACAGAAGTGTATATAAACCCTCATCTTTATGCACCCCGTAAATATAAAGAAGACCAGTGGTTTGTTCGATTTAGACTCTGAAGTAAATAAGTGGATATTAGGGTCTTGACGAGTACAATATTACAAACACACACAAGGGAACATGTTGGGGGTGATCGGAAGACTATAGGAAAGTGTCGTCCACATATTTTCGATACAAATGGGCTTAAGGGGGGTGACCTGCTTTTTGTTGTTTCTGTCCTTTTCTCTCTTTCTCTGGCTTGTATCCATTCGGCCCCATTCAGCCTACTATTTTAAGACGTTTATCCCCATCTAGGTGTCGATTTCTTCCTGGCGAGCGATAGCGAGCCAGCATTATATGAAGAAATCCGGCTTCGCCGGAGACATTTTTCTATCGAAAAATGTACAAATTTAGCCTGCTGTCAAACACAAATAAAAAATATGCTGGCTCGCTACCGCTCACCAGTAAAAAATTGACACCTCTATGGGGATAAACGTCTTAAAACAGCAGGCTGAATGGGGCCAAATGGATACAAGCCAGAGAAAGATAGAAAAGGACAGAACAAACAGCAGGTCACCCCCCTTAATTAAGGGGGGTGTGCTTGGTTTTTGGTCTATATATTTATTTAATTGTATATTTGTTTAGTGTCCTCGCTAGACCTCCATCAAGCTTAGAAAAACACCCCCAAGACCCCCTTTCAAGATAAATTTGTACATTTTTCAGTGGAAAAATGTCCTAGCCGAAGGCCGGTTCCTTCTAGAATTTAGAGTCTCGCTATCGCTCCCCAGGAAAAAAATCGACACCTAAAGGACACGAAAGATCTTAATATTGATAATAAATGAGGCGAAAGGTCTCAAAATCGCCAAACTAACGGAACAAACGTCTTAAAAACCTTAAAACGAATATGCTAAACATGAGGGAGAAGGGGGTCCAGAAAAAGCGAGTACTACCCCCTTAAGCAATGTAGGGTAATCATCCACCGTTCTAACCAATGGGGTTCGTATAATGACGCCTGCATAAATTAGTTAAGGGGAGATCTCCACTTGAGGGATTTTTTTTCTTGACCCCTTTCTCCCTCATGTTTAGCCCCATTGCTTTTGATATTATAAAACGTTTGCCCCATTAGTTTAGCGATGTTAAGAACTTTCACCCCATATTAAGACCTTTCGTGCAATTCAGGTGTCGATTTTATCCTGGCGAGCGATAGCGAGCCTGTAATTTAAAATGTCCCGGCCTTCGGCCGGGAAATTTTTCTACCGAAAAATGTACAAATTTATCTTGAAAGGGACTCAAGGGGGTGTAATTTTAAGCTTGATGGAGGTCTAGGGAACAAACTAAATACCTCCCCTTAATGAACAACCAAGCGGTAAGCCCATGTCGATACCCGATATATTACCGATATATTACCGATTTATTACCCGATATATTACCGATATATTACCCGATATATTACCGATATCTTACCGATATATTACCCGATATTATACCGATAATTAACGATATATTACCCGATATCTTACCGATATATTACGGATATATTACCGATACCATCACATTGTTTGTAGTAGTTATTGTTAAGGGGGTCCACCTCGGTTATTTTTTTTCTCTCTCTCTGGGTTGTATCCATTCAGCCCCATTCAGCCTCCTGTTTTCAGAAGTTTATCCCCATACAGGTGTCTATTGTTAAAGGCAAGCAGTAGCGAGCCATCATATTTATACAAATGTTTTTGACAGCAGGCTAGATTTGTACATTTTTAGATAGCAAAATTTCTCCGGCAAAGCCGGATTTCTCCTTACAATGGAAGAAATTGACACCTGGATGGGGATAAACGTCTTAAAACAGTAGGCTGCATGGGGACGAATGGATACAAGCCAGAGAAAGAGAGAAAAGGAGAGAAAATAGCAGGTCACCCCCTTAACTTAAGAATATAGCAATTATCCTGTACTGCTAGTTAAAGTATAGAGCTGTGAATTGTGCCTTGTTAAAACCTTCAACTCTACTCCATAAACAAAAAATAAAATAAAATAAAATCGGACATATCTGTCTCTGTCTGTCTCTCTCTCTCTCTCTCTCTCTTTCTCTCTCTCTCTCTGTCTGTCCCCCCCCCCTCTCCCTCTCTCTCTCTCACCTGGTAGACCGCGGTAAGAAAGTGGAGATTTAATGAGATTCAATTTCGGATCTCTCTCTCTCTCTCTCTCTCTCTCTCTCTCTCTCTCTCTCTCTCTCCCTTCTCTCTCTCTCCTGGTAGACCACGGTAAGAAAGTGGAGATTTAATGCGATTACCGTGACGGGATTATGCCGGATTAGCGAGCGGAAAAATGGCAATATAAGAGAGATGAATTAAGTGACGGCATTCTTTGGCTGTGGGAGAGAGTGTGAGTGAGTGAGTGAATGAGTGAGTGAATGAGAGAGAGTGAGTGAGTGAGAGAAATTCCATGGTTGGATACTGTAGAGAGAGAGAGAGAGAGAGAGAGAGTGTGAGTGAGTGAGAGAGAGAGTGAGTGAGTGAGTGAGAGAAATTCCATGGTTGGATACTGTAGAGAGAGAGAGAGAGAGAGAGAGAGAGAGAGAGAGAGAGAGAGAGAGAGAGAGAGAGACAGAGAGAGAGAGAGAGACAGAGAGAGAGAGAGAGATAGAGAGAGAAGAGAGAGGAGAGAGAGACAGAGAGAGAGAGAGAGAGAGAGAGAGAGAGAGAGAGAGAGAGAGAGAGAGAGATAGATAGATATAGATATAGATATAATATATATAGATATAATATAACTACAGCCCTTAAAGGTTAGTTTTCCACTTGAGGGACTTTTTTCTTGACCCCTTTCTCCCTCATGTCTAGCCCAATTGTTTTTGAGATTTTAAGACGTTTGCCCCATTAGTTTGGTGATTTTAAGAATTTCCGCCCCATTCTGTCAAATTTAAGACCTTTCGTGCCATTTAGGTGTCGATTTTATCCTGGCGAGCGATAGCGAGCCTGTAATTTAAGAGTAACCGGCCTTGGGCCGGGACATTTTCCTACCGAAAAAAGTACAAATTTATCTTGAAAGGGGGTCAAGGGGGTGAAATTTTAAGATTGCTGGAGGAGTAGGAAACAAACTAAAAACCTCCCCTTAAAGGTTAGTTCTCCCACAATTAATTTCGCCCCAATATCAATTTGCCTACAATACAAGAATCTAGGCCCTTAACACTAACAATGGAGACGTGTCTTTGCGTTGCTACTATAGTCTATTCGCTGTAAGTAGGCGAACAATCCTGATATCTAACCTCTGTAACTCAAAAACTAGTAGAGTTATCGAGCTAATAATTCTACCATTAGGGAAGAGTCAGCCAAGGAATAGATTTGGAAATGTACAGCTAATTTACTCTAGCCCATTTTGAGTTACAGAGGATAATATACCGGTACGTACAGTCGCGCTAGTAAGTCACTACTCGGCACCAAGTAGGTTTTGATCAATAATTGGTATCTGCAATATCTAAGCTTCATTTCTTCATATCGAGCGAAATATACAAACATGTTCCTACACTTTCCCACCCTATTCAACATCTGACAAGACATTAATACAGCACAGAGCAAGCCAAACGTAATGACAGCTGGGACATGACTTATTAGCGCGACAGTACATTTTAGTAAGATATCTATATGATGTTTGTACTCCTTTGTACTCCTTTGTACCTCTCCCTCATTGTTTTTCCTGTTGTCCCGTAAAATGGCCTAACTTCGGTCAAGGGGTTAATTACACTTCGGACACTTCAGGATAAAAGTATACAAGCTACGGTTATGGAAAAATGGCTTTGCATTATGGAAGAACACCGCAGACATACTGGTTTTGCCACCGCATCATTATATGTTTTCCCAGAATGTCCGAAATTAGACCCCTGTCCGATGTTACGTCATTTTACCGGAACCTAATTGATTTGTGAATTTAACCCTTTCTGTATCGGTGACGTCTGTTTCATCTTATTTAAGCTACATGTTGACGCCTTTGAACAGTTTAAAAAGGATCTGTGGCTGTAAATTGGGTTAAGTGAGATGGTTCGAAGGCTGGTAATTGCTGAATTAAACCGTGAAATCGTAGACAGAATAAAATTAAATAGACGTCGCCGGTACCGAAGAGGTTAAGGGGAGGTTTTTAGTTTGGTCCCTAGATATCCATCAAGCTTAAGATTACACCCCCTTGAGCCCCTTTCAAGATAAATTTGTACATTTTTCGGTAGAAAAATGTCCCGGCTGAAAACCGGTTCCTCTTAAATTACAGGCTCGCTATCGCTCGCCAGGATAAAATCGACACCTAAATGGCACGAAAGGTTTTAAAATTGACAGAAATGGGTTGAAAGTTCTTAAAAGTAGTCAAATAATGGGGCAAACGTCTTAAAATTAGAACAACAAAGAACAACAATGGGGCTAAACATGAGGGAGAAACGAGTCAAGAAAAAAAATCCCTCAAGTGGACATCTCCCCTTAACATAATAAGTCGAATCTGATGTTAAGTGAACGATATTAGACTATGGGCGAAACAAGGATAAATAATGTGTGGCCATTTTAGCTAGCACCAATATAATAATAATTCAAAGAGATAATGTTTCCTGTGGCTAAGCTTCCTCCCTGAAATAATGTGTGGCCATTTTAGCTAGCACCAATATAATAATAATTCAAAGATATAATGTTTCCTGTGGTTAGGCTTCCTCCCTGAAATAATGTGTGGCCATTTTAGCTAGCACCAATATAATCATTCAAAGAGATAATGTTTCCTGTGGTTAGGCTTCCTCCCTGAAATAATGTGTGGCCATTTTAGCTAGCACCAATATAATAATAATTCAAAGATATAATGTTTCCTGTGGTTAGCTTCCTCCCTGAAATAATGTGTGGCCATTTTAGCTAGCACCAATATAATAATCATTTAGATATAATGTTTCCTGTGGTTAAGCTTCCTCCCTGAAATAATGTGTGGCCATTTTAGCTAGCACCAATATAATCATTCAGAGATAATGTTTCCTGTGGCTAAGCTTCCTCCCTGAAATAATGTGTGGCCATTTTAGCTAGCACCAATATAATAATTCAAAGATATAATGTTTCCTGTGGTTAAGCTTCCTCCCTGAAATAATGTGTGGCCATTTTAGCTAGCACCAATATAATAATCATTCAGAGATAATGTTTCCTGTGGCTAAGCTTCCTCCCTGAAATAATGTGTGGCCATTTTAGCTAGCACCAATATAATAATTCAAAGATATAATGTTTCCTGTGGTTAAGCTTCCTCCCTGAAATAATGTGTGGCCATTTTAGCTAGCACCAATATAATAATTCAAAGATATAATGTTTCCTGTGGTTAAGCTTCCTCCCTGAAATAATGTGTGGCCATTTTAGCTAGCACCAATATAATAATTCAAAGATATAATGTTTCCTGTGGTTAAGCTTCCTCCCTGAAATAATGTGTGGCCATTTTAGCTAGCACCAATATAATAATCATTCAGAGATAATGTTTCCTGTGGCTAAGCTTCCTCCCTGAAATAATGTGTGGCCATTTTAGCTAGCACCAATATAATAATTCAAAGATATAATGTTTCCTGTGGTTAAGCTTCCTCCCTGAAATAATGTGTGGCCATTTTAGCTAGCACCAATATAATAATTCAAAGATATGTTTCCTGTGGTTAAGCTTCCTCCCTGAAATAATGTGTGGCCATTTTAGCTAGCACCAATATAATAATTCAAAGAGATAATGTTTCCTGTGGTTAGGCTTCCTCCCTGAAATAATGTGTGGCCATTTTAGCTAGCACCAATATAATAATTCAAAGAGATAATGTTTCCTGTGGTTAAGCTTCCTCCCTGAAATAATGTGTGGCCATTTTAGCTAGCACCAATATAATCATTCAAAGAGATAATGTTTCCTGTGGGGTTAAGCTTCCTCCCTGGAATGATGCATAAACAAACAGTGCCATTTAAATATTGCCTTAAAGGGGGGGGGGGGTCACCTCACTTTTTATCTCTTTCTCTCCCTCTCTCTTTGGCTTGTATTCATTCGGCCCCATTCACCCTACTGTGTTAAGACGTTTACCCCCATCCAGGTGTCAATATTTTCCTGGTGAACGGTAGCGAGCCAGCATACATATATTTTTGTTTTGACAGCAAGCTAAATTTGTAATTGTTTTGAAAGAAAATGTCTCCGGCGAAGCCGGATTTCTCCATACAATGCTGGCTCGCTATCGATCGCCAGGAAGAAATCGACACCTGGATGGGGATAAACGTCTTAAAAACAGTTGGCTGAATGGGGCCGAATGGATACAAGCCAGAGAAAGAGAGAAAAGGAGATAAAGATAAAAAAAAACGGTGACCCCCCTAAATATATTTCAGACTGTTGAACGCTAGACTGGAACTGAATAATGTGATATTAATACAACATTAATATAGGCTTGACCTGTGAGACATATAATGGTACTCATAAATAAATGTCTTCTTATCACACAATTATACAATGAGCAGTTTAAGGGGAGGTATTTAGTTTGTTCCCTAGACCTCCATCAAGCTTAAAATTACACCCCCTTGAGTCCCTTTCAAGATAAATGTGTACATTTGTCGGTAGAAAAATTCCCCGGCCGAAGGCCGGTTCCTCTTAAATTACAGGCTCGCTATCGTTCGCCAGGATAAAATCGACACCTGAATTGCACGAAAGGGCTTAATATGGGGTGAAAGTTCTTAAAATCGCTAAACTAATGGGGCAAACGTTTTATAATATCAAAAGCAATGGGGCTAAACATGAGGGAGAAAGGGGTCCAGAAAAAAATCCCTCAAGTGGAGATCTCCCCTTAAATTAATCCTTATAAATGTCATCATATTCGCGTTTCTGTATAATGTTGTCAATCTAATATTAAGAATTATTATTGTTTTATAATAAGGCTAAATATTATAACCTTAACTGCCGATTTATCAATACTTAATGAAAACAATAACACTTCATAGTCTTTGCATCCTATTAATGTCAAATGTTAATACAAATCTGTATAATTTGCTATCAAATTATCGTAGTAATTTAGTAGTCAAGATAGGAAACATGGCAATTTACCGAGAGCTAAAATAAAACAAACAATAATACAAAGACTGCGCCAACACCATAGAGTATTGTGTCGCCTGTATCAACAAAAATACAATAGAAAAATACATGACTGGACAAAACCAACTGGACAAAAACTCAACGAACTTTAACTTATCGGTGTGTTTTTTGGTCGGTGTGTTTTTTGGTGGGTGTGTTTTTGGTGGGTGTGTTTTTGGTGGGTGTGTTTTTGGTGGGTGTGTTTTTGGTAGGTGTGTTTTTGGTAGGTGTGTTTTTGGTGGGTGTGTTTTTTTTTGGTGGGTGTGTTTTTGGTGGGTGTGTTTTTGGTAGGTGTGTTTTTGGTGGGTGTGTTTTTGGTGGGTGTGTTTTTGGTGGGTGTGTTTTTGGTAGGTGTGTTTTTGGTGGGTGTGTTTTTGGTGGGTGTGTTTTTGGTGGGTGTGTTTTTGGTGGGTATGTTTTTGGTCGGTGTGTTTTTGGTCGGTGTGTTTTTGGTCGGTGTGTTTTTGGTAGGTGTGTTTTTGGTAGGTGTGTTTTTGGTAGGTGTGTTTTTGGTAGGTGTGTTTTTGGTGGGTGTGTTTTTGGTGGGTGTGTTTTTGGTGGGTGTGTTTTTGGTAGGTGTGTTTTTGGTGGGTGTGTTTTTGGTAGGTGTGTTTTTGGTAGGTGTGTTTTTGGTAGGTGTGTTTTGGTCGGTATGTTTTTGGTCGGTGTGTTTTTTGGTGGGTGTGTTTTTTGCTGGGTGTGTTTTTGGTCGGTGTGTTTTTTGGTGGATGTGTTTTTGGTCGGTGTGTTTTTTGGTGGGTGTGTTTTTTGGTGGGTGTGTTTTTGGTGGGTGTGTTTCTGGTCTGTGTTTTTTGGTCTGTGTGTTTTTGGTCTGTGTGTTTTTGGTGGGTGTGTTTTTGGTAGGTGTGTTTTTGGTGGGTGTGTTTTTGGTAGGTGTGTTTTTGGTAGGTGTGTTTTTGGTAGGTGTGTTATTGGTGGGTGTGTTTTTGGTGGGTGTGTTTTTGGTGGGTGTGTTTTTGGTAGGTGTGTTTTTGGTAGGTGTGTTTTTGGTGGGTGTGTTTTTGGTAGGTGTGTTTTTGGTGGGTGTGTTTTTGGTGGGTGTGTTTTTGGTAGGTGTGTTTTTGGTAGGTGTGTTTTTGGTAGGTGTGTTTTTGGTAGGTGTGTTTTTGGTGGGTGTGTTTTAATCTGTTAAGAGTTTCTGTCCGCCAACCCTCTTGGATGGTGAACTAGTTCGTGCGTCTGTCCGTATATTTAGGTGTTAACTCTTCTTAGGCATTTTAACCCTATTTAGTCCAAGGGGGATCTATTTGGATCTCCTCTGTTCCATTAGTTTGGATATTCTAAGATGTTTCATCTAATTAGTTTGGCGATACTAAGACGCTTCACCCCATTCAGTCCGAACAGGGACAACACAACATTACATAAAAACAAAATAATACAATTCACAAACATCAAGGACATCCAGGAGAAGACCCAGAGACCAAGGGGCACTAGGGGCCTCCAACACTCTCCTGGTCCCAGATCTCCCGGAGAGGTTCCGGTCTCAGCAGGCAGACACGTAGCGGAACCATACCACAATGCCCACCCACCTGACATCCAGGTATGACCCTTCATATACACTGGCTCCCCAGGTCAGGCGCCTGACGGACTAATATCTAGTCCAACTGGCGCCCTACCCCCTCCCCCAATGACCGCATTATCACTCATCTATTCACAAGCATTCTCCATTCATTCCTATTCATTACCTCTTATCTTGCCTGTTCTACAGTCATCCCTCTATCTTCCAACGCTTGTACCTCACTATCTCTCCATCTAAACCGAGGTCTTCCTCTCCCTCTACCTCCCCTTATATCTGACTCATATATTCTCTTTGTAAGCCTTTCATTTCCCATTCGTTCAACATGTCCGTACCAGCACAGCACCCTTCTGTCCACTCTGGCCGACCACGGTTCCTGCTGTCCCACTCTCCTACGTACCTCTTCATTCCTCAATATGTCTCTACGCGTCACTCGTTTAAGAATAATACAAATAATTCCAACTATCACCAACTACCCAAACATATTAAAGTTTTGCTTAATATGCGTTATTGTAATGCTGAAGACGTACTCACCAAATTTGGTTAGTCCATTAGGTTAACAGCTATTTTACCAACTGGAACTTACCTGTAAAGAGAGAGAATTTTGGTTAAATACATTAATAATACAAATAATAATAATAATAATATTATCAATAATACAAATAATAATAATAATAATAATTATGATAATAATAACAAACATAATATACACGTATATATACACACACATATTTATATATATATATATATATATATATATATATATATATATATATATATATATATATATATACACACATATAAACACACACACACACACACAACTATAGTCTATTCACTATAATCAGGCAAACATTAGGGGAGGTGTGGTGGAGTGGTCTTGCCACTGGCCTGGTAATCCAAAGGTCCCGGGTTCAAATCCCGATGTATCAATGGGAAGATATTATTGGGATGGAATTTGTGCTGTACCTAGTATCAGTGCATTACCACAAAGCCCACCGAAACGTCAATAAAATACCCTCATTGTTCCCTGATTAAATAGCACTGTATGAATATTCCCATATTCAAAATATGCTATAGGGGTGCAATGCCTGGTGAGTTATCTGCTCAACAGGTGGCGTTGTGTGTGTGTAAGTGTGAGAGTCCGAGTGTAGGGAGTGAGACAGTGAAGCACGGGAACGAGGTGGCTTCAGAGATGGGGTCGTTTCGGGCCATGAGTGAGCACCGTGCCTCATGTGAAGGCAAGATGGCAGGTGCTCATTGTACTCTACGTGCTTCACATGTCTCACTCCCTAGACTGGAACAAGACCTCACGGGCTTCACTGTTCATTGTAAAGCGGTGAATGTTAAGGCTCTCAGCCTATGCCCGAGAGGAAGTAAGTTGGGGGGGGGAAAAAAAAAAAAAAAAAAAAATTTACCACTAACCTCTATAATCTACAAACGACTATTAGCAATCGAGCTAATATTTCTACCATGTGGGGTGAGTCAGCCAGGGAATAAGTGTGGAGATTAACAGCTCATTTGCTCTAGCCCTTTTTAAGTTACCGAGGATAGAGATCACGATTTCTACTTATAACAAATATACTACACACACACACACACACACACACACACACACACACACACAGATAAAAGAAACATATTATTTTAACCCCTTCTGTACCGGTGACGTCCTTTTCATTATATCCTGACAACTATTAGACGAATTAATTCAGCTTAGGAAGGACGTCCTTCCTGAACTTCATAAAATCGTCTAAATGTTGCTGAAGTAAAATAAACAGAGACATCACGATACTGGAGAACATCACGATACTGAAGAACATCACGATACTGAAGAACATCACGATACTGGAGAACATCACGATACTGAAGAACATCACGATACTGAAGAACATCACGATACTGAAGAAAATCACGATACTGAAGAACATCACGATACTGAAGAACATCACGATACTGGAGAACATCACGATACAGAAGAACATCACGATACTAACTCTTGGTCATCCTCCTTTCGGGACTTCGGTGACTTTTTCTATTGCACTAGACATATCGAAAGCCTTCGATAGAGTCTGGCATAAATCTTTAATTTCTAAACTACCCTCCTTCGGTTTCTATCCCTCCATCTGTGCCTTTGTCTCTAATTTCCTTTCCGGCCGTTCCATAGCCGCGGTTGTGGACGGCCATTGTTCACTTCCTCACCCTATAAACTCCGGTGTTCCTCAGGGCTCTGTCCTATCTCCTATTCTCTTTCTAATTTTTATAAATGATCTCCTTAACTGTACCTTAATTCCCATCCATTCATACGCAGACGACTCAACCTTGCACTACTCCATTAGTTTTTCAGAACGCCCCAGCCAGCAATCCCTCAACGACAAACGTAATGAAGCCATAGAACTCTTAAATTCTGATCTAAATACTATTTCCAATTGGGGCAGAGAAAACCTTGTTAACTTTAATGCTTCCAAAACCCAATTTCTCCATCTATCTACCCGTCAGGATCTCCCAGCGGACTATCCCTTATTCTTCAACAATACAAAATCAACCCTTCATCTTCTCTCAATATTCTTGGTGTCTCTTTTTCTTCTGCTCTCATTTGGAAGGACCATATTACCAGTCTTGCTAAGGCAGCCTCCCAGAAGCTGGGTGTGCTCAACCGCCTTAGGGGGTTCTTTTCCCCTGCACAGCTTCTTGCTCTGTACAGGGGCATAGTGCGCCCTTGTATTGAGTATTGTTCACATGTGTGGGGAGGTTCCTCTCACACCGCTCCCTAGACAAAGTAGAAAGGAAAGTCTTTCGTATCATTAACTCCCGTCCACTCACCAACTCTCTGTAATCTCTCTCTCTCTCTCTTCGCCGAAATGTTGCATCCCTCTCGCTATTCTATCGCTACTACATTTATCAGTGTTCCTAACAGCTTTTCCAGTGCATACCACCTCCTTTACGTAGGGCACGTGGTACCCGTCTTGCAACTCAATCCCACCCCTACTCTGTGCAACTCTCCAACCCAAGAGTGAAACGTTACTCTCAAACTTTCTTCTACTCAACAGCTGAGCTCTGGAACTTTCTCCCAGAATCAGTCTTTCCCTCTTCCTATGACTTAAATTGCTTCAAACTCCGTGTGTCCAGGCATTTTGGCTCGAACGTCCCTTGATTTTGGCCCTGTCACTCTTTCAACTATGGGGGAGGCACTCGCTATAGGCAGTTATGCCTTTTGCCTCCCTCAATCACATAGAAAAAAGAAAAAAAAATGAAGAACATCACGATACTGAAGAACATCACGATACAGAAGAACATCACGATACTGAAGAACATCACGATACTGAAGAACATCACGATACTGAAGAACATCACGATACTGAAGAACATCACGATACTGAAGAACATCACGATACTGAAGAACATCACGATACTGAAGAACATCACGATACAGAAGAACATCACGATACAGAAGAACATCACGATACAGAAGAACATCACGATACTGAAGAACATCACAATACTGAAGAACATCACGATACTGAAGAACATCACGATACTGAAGAACATCACGATACTGAAGAACATCACGATACAGAAGAACATCACGATACTGAAGAACATCACGATACAGAAGAACATCACGATACTGAAGAACATCACGATACTGAAGAACATCACGATACAGAAGAACATCACGATACTGAAGAACATCACGATACTGAAGAACATCACGATACTGAAGAACATCACGATACTGAAGAACATCACGATACTGAAGAACATCACGATACTGAAGAACATCACAATACAGAAGAACATCACGATACTGAAGAACATCACGATACTGAAGAACATCACGATACAGAAGAACATCACGATACTGAAGAACACATCACGATACTGAAGAACATCACGATACTGAAGAACATCACGATACTGAAGAACATCACGATACTGAAGAACATCACGATACTGAAGAACATCACGATACTGGAGAACATCACGATACTGAAGAACATCACGATACTGAAGAACATCACGATACTGAAGAACATCACGATACTGAAGAACATCACGATACAGAAGAACATCACGATACAGAAGAACATCACGATACTGAAGAACATCACACTACTGAAGAACATCACGATACTGAAGAACATCACGATACTGAAGAACATCACGATACTGAAGAACATCACGATACTGGAGAACATCACGATACAGAAGAACATCACGATACAGAAGAACATCACGATACTGAAGAACATGACGATACTGAAGAACATCACGATACTGGAGAACATCACGATACTGAAGAACATCACGATACTGAAGAACATGACGATACTGCTTATTTATTGATCTTGATATCATTATTTTGAGTGTTCTCCCTAAATATCTATCAAGCTTAAGCCGCGGTCACACGAGCGCTTTTTCCGTCAATTTTCCATAGCAAGTTTTTTCTGAGGATATTTAGGGATATTTTCGCATTGGAATCGGAAACTAGATCGAAGGTAGATTATGTTAGCTAGTTTAATTCTTATGGACCTTGTATTTTGAAACTGCCAGACAACAATTGACGGAAAAATCGCTCGTGTGACAGCGGCTTTATAAAACACCCAAGACCCACCTTCGAGATAAGTCGATAGAAAAGTGTCCCGGCCGAAAGCCGGTTACTCTTAAATTACAGGCTCGCTATCGCTCGCCACGAAAAAAATGGACTCCTACATTGCATGAAAGGTCAAAATATTGGCAAAAAAAATGGGGTGAAAGATTATAAATTCGCCAAACTAATAGGGCAAACGTCTTAAAATCTCAAAACTATTGGGGCTAAACACGTTTCAAGATAAACGTTTACATTTTTCGATAGAAAAATGTCGCGGCAAAGGGCGAGTTTCTTAAAAATACAGGCTCGCTTTCGCTCGCCAGGAAAATATCGACATGGCATGAAAGGTCTTGATATTGATATAGAAATGGGACGAAAAGTTTGAAAATCGACAAACTAATGGGGGCGAACGTCTTAAAATCTGAAAACTAATGGGGCTAAACATGAGAAAGACGGGGGACCAGAAAAGCGGCCCATCCCCCCCCCCCCCCTTAACCTTTTCAGTGTATGGAGACTCGCTTTATTCTGGCTGTTAGCAGACGATTATTTAATATTTAGGAATGATCGATTGGAGTGCAAGAGTGATTAAGGGCAGATTTCCACTTGAGGGATTTTTTTCCTTGACCCCTTTCTCCATCATGGTGAGCCCCATTGATTTTGATATTTTAAGACGTTCGCCCCATTATTTTGCCTATTTTAAGAACTTTCCACCGATTTCTGTCAATTTTAAGACCTTTCGTGCCATTTAGGTGTCGATTTTATCCTGGCGAGCGATAGCGAGCCTGTAATTTAAGAGAAACCGGCTTTCAGCCGGGACATTTTTCTAGCGAAAAATTTAAAAATTTATCTTGAAAGGGGCTCAAGGGGGTGTAATTTTAAGCTTGATGGATATCTAAGGACCAAACTAAAAACCTCCCCTTAACCCCTTCTGTACCGATGACGTCCTTTTTATTTGATTGTGTCTACTACTAATCGATGGTATTCATATTAGCAAGGATCTCTAGCAATGATATGGCTTCGAACTATCTCAACCAACCCTTTGAACTATCTCAACCAACCCTTGGAACTATCTCAATCAACCCTTTGAACTATCTCAATCAACCCTTTGAACTATCTCAATCAACCCTTGGAACTATCTCAACCAACCCTTGGAACTATCTCAATCAACCCTTTGAACTATCTCAATCAACCCTTTGAACTATCTCAACCAACCCTTGGAACTATCTCAATCAACCCTTTGAACTATCTCAATCAACCCTTGGAACTATCTCAACCAACCCTTGGAACTATCTCAATCAACCCTTTGAACTATCTCAATCAACCCTTTGAACTATCTCAACCAACCCTTGGAACTATCTCAATCAACCCTTTGAACTATCTCAATCAACCCTTTGAACTATCTCAACCAACCCTTGGAACTATCTCAACCAACCCTTGGAACTATCTCAATCAACCCTTTGAACTATCTCAACCAACCCTTGGAACTATCTCAATCAACCCTTTGAACTATCTCAATCAACCCTTTGAACTATCTCAATCAACCCTTTGAACTATCTCAACCAACCCTTGGAACTATCTCAATCAACCCTTTGAACTATCTCAATCAACCCTTTGAACTATCTCAATCAACCCTTTGAACTATCTCAACCAACCCTTGGAACTATCTCAATCAACCCTTTGAACTACCTCAATCTACCCTTTGAACTACCTCAATCTATCTACCCTTTGAACTACCTCAATCTATCTACCCTTTGAACTACCTCAATCTATCTACCCTTTGAACTACCTCAATCTACCCTTTGAACTATCTCAATCAACCCTTTGAACTATCTCAATCAACCCTTGGAACTACCTCAATCAACCCTTTGAACTATCTCAACCAACCCTTGGAACTATCTCAATCAACCCTTTGAACTATCTCAACCAACCCTTTGAACTATCTCAACCAACCCTTTGAACTATCTCAATCAACCCTTTGAACTATCTCAATCAACCCTTTGAACTATCTCAATCAACCCTTTGAACTATCTCAATCAACCCTTGGAACTATCTCAATCAACCCTTGGAACTATCTCAATCAACCCTTGGAAATATCTCAATCAACCCTTGGAACTATCTCAATCAACCCTTGGAACTATCTCAATCAACCCTTTGAACTATCTCAATCAACCCTTTGAACTATCTCAATCAACCCTTTGAACTATCTCAATCAACCCTTTGAACTATCTCAATCAACCCTTGGAACTATCTCAATCAACCCTTGGAACTATCTCAATCAACCCTTGGAACTATCTCAATCAACCCTTGGAACTATCTCAATCAACCCTTGGAACTATCTCAATCAACCCTTGGAACTATCTCAACCAACCCTTTGAACTATCTCAATCAACCCTTTGAACTATCTCAACCAACCCTTTGAACTATCTCAACCAACCCTTTGAACTATCTCAACCAACCCTTTGAACTATCTCAACCAACCCTTTGAACTATCTCAACCAACCCTTGGAACTATCTCAATCAACCCTTTGAACTATCTCAATCAACCCTTGGAACTATCTCAATCAACCCTTTGAACTATCTCAATCAACCCTTTGAACTATCTCAATCAACCCTTTGAACTATCTCAATCAACCCTTGGAACTATCTCAACCAACCCTTGGAACTATCTCAATCAACCCTTTGAACTATCTCAATCAACCCTTTGAACTATCTCAATCAACCCTTTGAACTATCTCAACCAACCCTTGGAACTATCTCAATCAACCCTTTGAACTATCTCAATCAACCCCTTTGAACTATCTCAATCAACCCTTTGAACTATCTCAACCAACCCTTGGAACTATCTCAATCAACCCTTGGAACTACCTGCACAGACACTTCCTAAGGCTCCATAAAAGCGTCTAAATATAGCCAGAATAAAGTACAAGTGTCGCCGGTACAGAAGGGGTTAAGGGGAGATGGGTCGTTTTTCTGGTCCCCCTTCTCCCTCGTGTTAAGCCCCATTTGTTTTGAGATTAAAAGACGTTCGGCCCATTAGTTTGGCAATTTTAACATCTTTCGCTTCATTTCATTGTCAATTGTAAGACCTTTCGTGCCATTTGGGTCATTTTTCCTGTCGACGGTAGCGAGCCTGATATTTTATGAGGAACCGACCTTCGACCGGGAATTTTTTCTACTGAAAAATGTACAAATCTATCTTGAAGGGGAGGTCTAGGGGGGGGGTTTTCTAAGCTTGGTGGAGGTCTGGGGAGGAAATTAAAAAATAATACATAATACCCCTTAATTAGTTCCCCCTTAATTAGTTCCCCCTTAATTAGATCCCCCTTAATTAGTTCCCCCTTAATTAGATCTACAGTTCATTGTATAGCATTCTCTTACAGCCTAGTTATCTCTTACTTTAACACACACACACACACACTCTCTCTCTTTCATACACACACATACATCTGAAAGCAACATTACTCATCTTCTCCCTGAGTTACATCACATCTCTCTCTCTCTCACACACTCACACACACGGTCTCTCTCACACACACACACACACACACACACACACACTCACAACCACACTAGCCAGCAGTAATTACCCCACCAATCACCATAACCGGACTTTTACCACCAACACCCACGCAATGCTGCTCTTCTCTCAATGCCACAATGCTGTTCGATCCACCACCTTTGTTCGTTAAGGGAGGGGTCACCGTTTTTTTTTTTTATCTTTCGATCCTTTTCTCTCTTTCCCTGGCTTGTATCCATTCGGACCCATTCAGCCAACTGTTTTAAGACGTTTATCCCCATTCAGGTGTTGAAATCTTCCTGGCGAGCGATAGCGAGCCAGCATTGTATAGAGAAATCCGGCTTGGCCGGAGACATTTTTCTATCGAAAAATGTACAAATTTAGCTTGCTGTCAAAACACACAAAAATATAGACTGGCTCGCTACCGCTCGCCAGGACAATATTAACACCTGGATGGGGATAAACGTCTTAAAACAGTAGGGTGAATGGAGCCTGCAGTAATGACCTCGCCAATCACCATAACCGGACTGTTACCACCCACTAACACAATGACCTTCTTTCAATGCCACAACGCTGTTCGATCCCCCCCCCCCCCCTCCCTTGTGTTTGGTCGGTAAGTTACAATCGACACTATATTTACGATAATATCCTTCTGAACAATACTTATAACCCCCTTTTAAGGGCAGGTATTTAGTTTGTTCCCTACTTTTTCATCAAGCTTAAAATTACATCCCCTTGACCCCCTTTCAAGATAAATGTGTAAATTTTTCGGTAGAAAAATTTTCCGGCCAGAGGCCGGTTGCTCTTAAATTACAGGCTCGCTATCGCTCGCCAGGAAAAAATTGACACCTTAACGGCACGAAAGGTCTTAAAATTGACAGAAATGGGGCAAAATATCTTAAAATATCCAAACTACTAAGGGCGAAGGTCTTAAAATCTCAAAAGCAATGGGGCTAAACATGAGGGAGAAAGGGGTCCGGAAAAAACTCCCTCAAGTGGAGATCTCCCTGTAACTAATACACCACCACTCGCTAATGGTTCAAAATAATATATAAAAGTAGGATTGCGCATTTTTACGTTTTATCCTAGCTGGCATCTGACGATTCACCCCATTTCTGTCAATTTAAAGACCTTTCGTGCCATATAGGTGTCGATTTCTTCCTGGCGAGCGGTAGCGAGCCTGTAATTTAAGAGGAATCGGCCTTCGGCCGGGACATTTTTCTACCGAAAAATGTACACATTTATCTTGAAAGGGGGTCTAGGGGGTGTAATTTTAAACTTGATGGAGGGCTAGGGAACAAACTAAATACCTCCCCTTAAACTAATACACCACACTCGCTACGTCTATGAAGCCCAGCCAATAGTTCAAAATAATTCGTGCTAAGTCGCTATTAAAGTATGATTGCGCATTTTTGTCCATGTTATCCTATAGCTGGCATCTGACGATTAGGTTATAAGGAAGGAAGCGTGGGAATACAACAACAACAACAACAACAACAACAACAACAACAACAACAACAACACCTCTAGCCCCGGAACAGCACAGGTACTTCCAAAGCTGATCAAACATCGTTGACTGATAGCCAGAACAAGGGCAGCAGAGCGGCATGGTACCGAAAGGGTTAATTTGCTGCACAGGGTATCATTAATTTTTTTTTTTTTAGTTTCCTCGCTAGACCATCATTAAGTTTAAGGGGGGTGACCTGCTTTTTGTTATTTCTGTCCTTTTCTATCTTTCTCTGGCTTGTATCCATTCGGCCCCATTTAGCCAACTATTTTAAGACGTTTGTCCCCATCTAGGTGTCGATTTCTTCCTGGCGAGCGATAGCCAGCCAGCATTATATGAAGAAATCCGGCTTCGCCGGAGACATTTTTCTATCGAAAAATGTACAAATTTAGCCTGCTGTCAAACAAAAATAAAAAATATGCTGGCTCGCTACCGCTCACCAGTAAACAAATTGACACCTGGATGGGGATAAACGTCTTAAAAAGTAGGCTGAATGGGGCCAAATGGATACAAGCCAGAGAAAGATAGAAAAGGACAGAACCAAAACAGTTCACCACCCTTAACAAATGTGTTGGGTCTACTGTACTTATATAAATAAATAGACCCCAACAAATTACCACTGTCCGCTTAAGGGTGGTGACCTGTTTTGGTTCTGTCCTTTTCTAGCTTTCTCTGGCTTGTATCCATTTGGTCCCATTCAGCCTACTGTTTTAAGACGTTTATCCCCATCCAGATGTCAATTTTTTACTGGTGAGCGGTAGCGAGCCAGTATTTTTTTTTTTTTTTTACAGCAGGCTAAATTTGTACATTTTTCAATAGAAAAATTTCTCCGGCGAAGCCGGATTTTCTTATTTCTTCCTGGCTCGCTATCACTCGCCAGGAAGAAATCGATACCTAGATAGGGATAAACATCTTAAAATAGTTGGCTGAATGGGGCCGAATGGATACAAGCCAGAGAAAGAGAGAAAAGGAGAGAAATACAAAAAAGCAGGATACACCCCCTTAACCCGTACAGTACCGGTGACGTCCTTTTCATGACATGCTGGAGACTATTAGGCGATATTATTCAGCTTAGGAAGGACCTCTAGCCATAATGAAGCTTCAAACGATCTTAATAGGAGAGATATCCACTTGAGAGATTTTTTTTTCTTTACTCCTTTCTCCCTCATGTTTAGCCTCATTGTTTTTCTAATTTTAAGACGTTTGCATCATTATTTTGAAGATTTTAAGAACTTTCAACCCATTTCTGTCAATTTTAAGACCTTTCGTGCCATGTAGGTGTCGATTTTATCCTGGCGAACGATAGCGAGCCTGTAATATAAGAGGAACCGGCTTTCAGCCGGGACATTTTTCTACCGAAAAATGTACAAATTTATCTTGCAAGGGGGTCTAGGGGGAGTAATTTTAAGCTTGATGGAAGTCTAGGGAATCAACTAAAAACCTCCCCTTAACCAACCCCTTTTTAACTACCATATAGATCCTTTTCAAACTTTGTAATATCGTCTAAATATACAGCTAGAAGACAATATTACACACGTCGTCGCTGGTACTCAAAGGGTTAACAGCTCAATCAACAATCAACGCAACAATCTTGCTTTCTCTCGTGTTCCCAACTTTGATTTGTCTGAATTCTCCACTCTCTGGTTAAAATTGTGTTGTCACTCACAAACTAAATATTACTGAGCTGTTTATCTCTCACAAACTAAATATTACTGAGCTGTTTATCTCTCACAAACTAAATATTACTGAGCTGTTTATCTCTCACAAACTAAATATTACTGAGCTGTTTATCTCTCACAAACTAAATATTACTGAGCTGTTTATCACTCACAAACTAAATATTACTGAGCTGTTTATCTCTCACAAACTAAATATTACTGAGCTGTTTATCTCTCACAAACTAAATATTACTGAGCTGTTTATCTCTCACAAACTAAATATTACTGAGCTGTTTATCTCTCACAAACTAAATATTACTGAGCTGTTTATCACTCACAAACTAAATATTACTGAGCTGTTTATCTCTCACAAACTAAATATTACTGAGCTGTTTATCTCTCACAAACTAAATATTACTGAGCTGTTTATCACTCCCAAACTAAATATTACTGAGCTGTTTATCTCTCACAAACTAAATATTACTGAGCTGTTTATCACTCACAAACTAAATATTACTGAGCTGTTTATCACTCACAAACTAAATATTACTGAGCTGTTTATCACTCACAAACTAAATATTACTGAGCTGTTTATCACTCCCAAACTAAATATTACTGAGCTGTTTATCACTCACAAACTAAATATTACTGAGCTGTTTATCTCTCACAAACTAAATATTACTGAGCTGTTTATCTCTCACAAACTAAATATTACTGAGCTGTTTATCTCTCACAAACTAAATATTACTGAGCTGTTTATCTCTCACAAACTAAATATTACTGAGCTGTTTATCACTCACAAACTAAATATTACTGAGCTGTTTATCTCTCACAAACTAAATATTACTGAGCTGTTTATCTCTCACAAACTAAATATTACTGAGCTGTTTATCTCTCACAAACTAAATATTACTGAGCTGTTTATCTCTCACAAACTAAATATTACTGAGCTGTTTATCACTCACAAACTAAATATTACTGAGCTGTTTATCTCTCACAAACTAAATATTACTGAGCTGTTTATCTCTCACAAACTAAATATTACTGAGCTGTTTATCACTCCCAAACTAAATATTACTGAGCTGTTTATCTCTCACAAACTAAATATTACTGAGCTGTTTATCACTCACAAACTAAATATTACTGAGCTGTTTATCACTCCCAAACTAAATATTACTGAGCTGTTTATCACTCCCAAACTAAATATTACTGAGCTGTTTATCACTCCCAAACTAAATATTACTGAGCTGTTTATCACTCCCAAACTAAATATTACTGAGCTGTTTATCACTCACAAACTAAATATTACTGAGCTGTTTATCACTCACAAACTAAATATTACTGAGCTGTTTATCACTCACAAACTAAATATTACTGAGCTGTTTATCACTCCCAAACTAAATATTACTGAGCTGTTTATCACTCCCAAACTAAATATTACTGAGCTGTTTATCACTCACAAACTAAATATTACTGAGCTGTTTATCACTCCCAAACTAAATATTACTGAGCTGTTTATCTCTCCCCTAATTTTACTGACTACCCAATAATCTTTGACTATATAACTTATAAAGTGGAACAGCTGCTACACACATATTAAACACGTCAACGGTCTCACTTTAGTATTAAGTTAAGGGGTGAGGGCTGGTCCTATCCAGAGTGAGGTTTGGCATCCTCTACCCAACCTTAGCCGTTTCTGTCTGTCTCTTTTACTGTCCTACGTTTTCCTTTTGGGGGCAAGGGCTAGGAATCCTCCTCCACTTGTAAAACTCACCTACTAGACGAGACAGGGTAAGGGAACACGAAAGTGGTCGCGGATCCTAACTAAGAACTGGAACTTTAAATGTTGTTTCTGTTCGTTCTCTGTCTCGAGTCGGCCAACCGAGTATATACTGTAAATACACACATATATTAAGTTGGAGCATGGAATTAATAACGAGTTTAAATTTATCTGGTAATTGAACGCAAAGTCAGTGAAATTATAGTGTGCAAGAATAACCAAAAGAGGAAACAGGCTAAAACTTCGAGGACACCTGTCTGAATTACATTCTGGTTATTAATACACGATGTTGTTCGGCTTGGAAGGTATTTTGGAAGTATGTGGTTTAGGCTAATTGAGATAGACTTGACCCTTCTGATGCCTAGAGAGCCTTCCAAAACTGAGTAAAACCGTCTAATGTTAGCCTGAATAGAGTGAAGAAGCAACCTGGTATCGCGAAGGAGAAATAGATGTATGGGGAGATTTTCATTTAGGATAATATTTTCTAGACCACCTTCTCCCTCATGTAGAGCCCCATTACTTTTGAGATTTTCAGACGTTCGTCCCATTAGTTTGTCGATTTTAAGACCTTTTGTCCAAAATCTGTATCGATGTCAAGACCTTCCGTGCCATTTTAAGTATCGATTGTTTCCTGGCGAGCGATAGAGATTCTGTAATTTTAAGTGGAAGAGGCCCAAGAAATTTTTCACCCGAACATTTTTTTTATTTATCTTGAAGGGGGTCTATGGGGTGTTATCTTGAAGGGGGTCTATGGGGTGTTATTTTAAAGCTTCAAGTAGAAAACAAACATTAACAAAACAAAAAGAATGTTCCTCGATTGTGTTTTGGAATGGCACACACTACAGGCACCGTTTTAAATTGCCTTGTTCATTCCAAAATACACATACGGGCAGTGTGTGTGAGAGAGAGAGAGAGAGAGAGAGAGAGAGAGAGAGAGAGAGAGAGAGAGAGAGAGAGAGAGAGAAAGAGTATATGTGTGTGTGTGTATGTATGTGTGTGTGTGTGTGTGTGTGTGTGTGTGTGTGTGTGAGTGAGTGAGATAAAGAAAGAGAATGCAAGCAAGCAAGACAAAGACAGACAGACAGACAGGAGACAGATAGACAACGAAAGTAACCAAGACAAAAAAGGAGAGACCCAGATTGACAGAATACAAAAAAAGACAGAAGACAGGAGACATACAGACACATTGACAGACAGACAGACAGACAGAAAAATATAATAAGGAATGGAGACAGACAGACAGACACAGAAAAATATAATAAGGAATGGAGACAGACAGACAAAAATACAGACACACAAACACACACACAGACAAAAATAGGAACGGAGACAGACAAACAGACAAAGGCATACATACATAAAGACAGACATAGATCAAATTACAGACAGGGAAAAAATCATGTAAAACAAATGAATGAATGAAAGAAACAAATACACGGACAAAAATACAGGAAACAGACAGACATACAGAGGGGAGTCATTCAGACAGACAGACATACAGACATACAGAGGGGAGTCATTCAGACAGACAGACAGACAGGGTGGGGATCACCCAGGTATGCTGGGAGGGTGGTCGATATCCCAGAATGACCCAACTCGAACTCGAACTCACTCTCATTCTCACTCTCACTCTAACTTTCTCTCTTCCCCTCCCTCTCCCTCTCTCTCTCTCATTCCAACTTTCTCTCTCTCTCTCTCTCTCTCTAACTTTCTCTCTCTCTCACTCTCTCTCATTCTAACTTTCTCTCTTCCCCTCTCTCTCTCTCTCTCACTCTAACTTTCACGCTCACTCACTCTAATTTTCACTCTTACTCTCTCACTCCAACTCTCGCTTTCACACTCTCTCTCTCTCTCTCTCTCTCTCCATAGTCCTAGATTATACAGTTCAATTCTGGCCTCCAACATTAACCCCTTCAATGCCGGCGAGGTCTTTGGAACGTTTTGCTGGCTACTAGAATACATTTTCTTTCAGTTTACAAAGGGTCTCCAGCAAAGAACAGGCTTCGAACTGTCTCACTTAAGGGGAGGTCTCCACTTGAGGGATTGTTTTCTTGACCCCTTTCTCCCTCATGTTTAGCCCCATTGCTTTCGATGTTATAAAACGTTTGCCCCATTAGTTTAGCGATTTTTAGAACTTTCAGCCCATATTAAGACCTTTCGTGCAATTTAGGTGTCTATTTTATCCTGGCGAGCGATAGCGAGCCTGTAATTTAAGAGGAACCGGCCTTCGGCCGGGAAATTTTTCTACCGAAAAATGTACAAATTTATCTTGAAAGAGACTCGAGGGGGTGTAATTTTAAGGTTGATGGAGGTCTAGGGAACAAACTAAATACCTCCCCTTAACCCTTTTGACTACTATAGCTCCTTCTTAACCCTTTCACGTATATGACGCGATTTTGAGCCTATTAGGGATACTTTAAAGCCTTTGTTACCATCAGGGGTATTTACAAACCTTTAGTTTAGTTACTTCAACCTCTGCAGTTGTCTTTGAGTTAGCTGTGGGCAGAAAACTAATTTTGGAGAGGTAATTATAAGAGTGAGAGAACTCTATTTCTTATTGCTAATCTGGCAACCTCTGCGTCATATGAGTCTGAAGGGGTTAAACTGCACGCAAGCGTCTACGTATAGCAACAATGACAAGAAAAAGACGTCGCCGGTACAGAAGGGGTTAAGGGGAGGCAGTTGTTTTTTAGAGTCCTCCTCCTCCCTCATGTTTAGCCCTATTAGTTAGTTATGAGATTTCAAGACATTCGCCCCATTAGTTTGGCGATTTTCAGACATTTTGCCCCATTTCTTTGCCAATATTAAGACCTTTCGTGCCATTTAGGTGTCGACTGTTCCCTGGCGAGCGATAGCGAGCCTGTATTTGAAGAGGAATCGGCCTTCGGCATTTCTCTACGGAAGAATGTACAAATTTATATCGAAGGGGGGTCTTGTGGGTGTTTGTTTTTTTAAAGTTTGATAAAGAGGCTTAGAGATCAAACTAAACCCCCTCCTTAAACCATTGAGCCGAACCAGTAAATGATGCTGTATTAATAACACGTGTCCCAGTTTCATGTCTTGGAGACTATACCTTGAGATGCTGTATAGTAACAAAGATTGGCCACCCTCCGCCATATTGGTACCACTGGTGTCCATTACCTTCTCTTTGCACTCACATTATGTCCAGACCCATAACCAACATTCGTCCATACTGGTACAGGTTATATAGTGTGGTCTTGGGTTCTGATTTATATATGTATTTATTAATTAATTGATTTATTTTGTTATGTATGAATGTATATATTGTTTATTTATTTAAATGTATGAATTTATATATTGTTTATTTATTTAATTATGTTTTCTTAATTTTAGTATTATTTTTATTTATTTATTGATTTATATATATATATATATATATATATACCGGTATATATATATATATATATATAGGCCTATATATTAATTTACATTTTTTTTATTTTTTTTTGCCAGACAAAGTAGTTCCCATTAACATTAGACATGTGTCACGAATCGTTAGGTCATGTCCGGGCTTGACATCTACCAATAACAATTTGTCAGTGAGGACTCGATCCGCCGACCCTTTGATCAGCAGCTGACGCTCTACTGACTATGTTGCGACAAAAATATAAGTTCACCTTTTTGTTTGATAATTACGGGGCCAAAATGGCGTCAGAAGAATAGGTGGCCGCTTGTACCCATAAACATGCAGCCTAGTGAGCAGGGGTATACTTGATGTTGCTTGCTTTCCTTTGTCATCTTTTGTAGGAAAACAATCGAACGAGCAAACAACTGCAGGAGAATGCGAATGAAATCAATAATAGAAGATTCAGAACCAAATTGCAAAGTAAGTAATACCTAAGTGTAGGGTGTAGATTTTTTTTTATTTTTTTTCTATATTCCAACTACTCCCTCTCGGGCATAGGCTGAGAGCCTGTACATTCCACCGCTCAACACGGTGAAGCCCGTGAGGTCTTGTTCCAGTCTGGGGAGTGAGAAATGTGAAGCATCCATTCATGGCTCGAAGCAGCTCCATCTCTGAAGCGGCTGATTGCTTCGTTCAAGTGCTTCACTGTCTCACCCTCCAGACTCTCAGAACGCTACCTATTGAGCAGTGAACTCACTAGGCATTGTCCCCCTGTAACATATTTTGAATATGGGAATATTCATACAGTGTTATTTAATCAGGGTACAATGAGGGTATTTTTTTGGCATTTCGGTGGGCTTTGTGGGACAAAATCATAATATTGCTACACAATAAATACAGGGTGTCCCGCGAGTTTTGTCAAATACTTCCAGAGATGAAAGATTATGTAATTCTAAGTATAAACTGGTATATACACATAGGCTTTTGGGGGCATTGTTTTGTAGTTATGGACCCTTAAAGTCGGCATTTTGGTGTTTTTTGTAATTTCTAACCCTGTTTTTCTTCACTAAGATGAGGATAGAAAAAAAAACTATAAAGTGTATTATGAAGCATGATATCAATACTTCAAACTGACACAAAAAATGTACCTACATCGTACTTCATATTCCCTTGACATGGAGTTGAATATTACAAGAAACCAACAAAACATAATTTTAAGCTCATCATCACGGAAAGAAGAAAGGAGCTACAGAGGATTTTTTGGTGTTTTCATGAAGTATTGATACCATGCACCATCATACAGCATTTAACGTTATCGCTATTTATTTTCATTACTCGGAAAATGGGTTTAAACTGACAGAAAACACCAACAAATCCTCTGTAGCTGCTTTCTTCTTTCCGCGATGATGAGCTTAAAATTAAGTTTTGTTGGTTTCTTGTAATATTCAGTTTGAAGTATTGATATCATGCTTCATAATACACTTTATAGTTTGTTTTTTTCCTATCCTCATCTTATTGAAGAAAAACAGGGTTAGAAATTACAAAAAACACCAAAATGCCGACTTTAAGGGTCCATAATTACAAAACAATGCCCCAAAAAGCCTACGTGTATATAACAGTTTATACTTAGAATTACATAATCTTTCATCTCTGGAAGTATTTGACAAAACTCGCGGGACACCCTGTATAACAAGGCATGATCAGATATAATCAAATAAGTATGATGACAAAACAAATACAAATATATAGGAACCGGTACAGTTGGTCAAAGTTCCAGCTGACCCACCCTCGCTCTGGGGCTCGCAGAATGATCTGGCAATACTGGTGTAGGAAGGAGGTGTGTCTTACAAAGATTGGGATTGGTAGATCTGATTTCGGCTATATCATTGTTAGAACATATACTAAACAAGGGAAAGTAAGGCTATCTCAAATCAAAATGCATACATCGCTATGTATGATCCCGAACATTCACCCAAAGTTCGTAGATTTGCTTAAATATTCAAGTTATTATATCCACTGATTGGCAATGCATATCAAACCTGCTGGCTGCCACAACATACTTTACTCGATTTTATAAGAATACATATTTCTGTTTTATTGGTGGCTACTTAATGAAGGGGCATTTAGTCTTCACAACGAACATTACATAGTCTAATTTGCAGTAATATACAGGACAGACACAGGTAACACATTAATGGAAAGTGGTATCCCTGCACCACTACACCAGTATTGCCAGCTAATTCTGCGAGCCCCAGAGCGAGGGTGGGTCAGCTGGAACTTTGACCAACTGTACACAAAGAGAAAATTAACCCAAAAATACTATACTAATATTTTTGAATAAATAATGAGATTCCTTATCGAAGCATTATAGAGGATTAGGACCCTAAGAGCCACGATTAGGACCCTAAGAGCCACGATTAGGACCCTAAGAGCCACGATTTGTTTGTATTATCCATGTTAACCCTTTCACTACTAATGATATATTTTACATAATTATATACTAGGTATAATATACTGTATACATTATTAGTGCGGATTAGGAAGATGCAAATTGGGATAGTTTGTATCCCTTTTATTTCTAACCTTGATCCCTAAAGTGAATAGAATCGTTTAATGATAGCAAGAATACAATATATATATATATATATATATATATATATATATATATATATATATATATATATATATATATATATATATATAGAGAGAGAGAGAGAGAGAGAGTTAAAGAGTTAATTGTTAATAATGTGGAGGAAATAAAACCACCAAGACCTGGAAGCATCAAAGGATAATCTCTCAAGAGTTACAGGCTAACTGAAACAAAGCCTAAAGTCGCGAGCTGCAGACGTAGATAGATAGATAGATATACTGTATAGATAGATAAGTACATAGATACAGATAGATAGATAGATAGATAGATAGATAGATAGAAATAGAGAGAGAGAGACGGATATAAAGGCATATATACATAAATTAGAGGAACTTTTAGTGCAATGGTAACGCATTTAACTCACAATTGAAAGGTCCCGGGTTCGATTCCCGGGTTGGGTGAGACGTATGGAGACTCTCCTTACACCCTACGACTCATTTTGCTCAGCAGTAAATTGGACCCTAGAGTTATTGATAATTATGTTGTCCCACCTGGGGAAGTAACCTGTGGTAACTTGGATAATATATACCGGTAGTAGCCCCTGTGTACCAGGTTGGATAACTCACCCAAGTTACCCACCACAGGCTTTAAGGGGGGTGACCTGCTTTTTGTTATTTCTGTCCTTTTCTCTCTTTCTCTGGCTTGTATCCATTCGGCCCCATTCAGCCAACTATTTTAAGACGTTTATCCCCATCTAGGTGTCGATTTCTTCCTGGCGAGCGATAGCGAGCCAGCATTATATGAAGAAATCCGGCTTCGCCGGAGACATTTTTCTATCGAAAAATTTACAAATTTAGCCTGCTGTCAAACAAAAATAAAAAATATGCTGGCTCGCTACAGCTCACCAGTAAACAATTGACACCTGGATGGGGATAAACGTCTTAAAACAGTAGGCTGAATGGGGCCAAATGGATACAAGCCAGAGAAAGAGAGAAAAGGACAGAAATAACAAAAAGCAGGTCACCCCCCTTAAAGGTCAAGATGATGGCCATGAGAGCAACGGCTAGTGCAGCTTAGCACAAGACCCCATATTTACTGTCGAGGGAGAGAGGTTCTTGTTTACCTGTGTCGGAGTCTAGAATTACTGTAGCTTTCTGTCTGTCTATTTATCTGTCTGTCCATTAATCTATACAGTAGGCTATATCGTTTTGTTTAGATATATATTTATTTTACTTTACTTCCTTTGTTATGTGTATGAACGAGCCTGTAACGAGTGTCTCCTCCAAAGTCAAATGAGTGACAGAGAGCCAAATTCAAGGTACGTTGGGGTCAAAATGCCTCTACAAAAGAAGTTTAAAGCAGTCTAAGGCATAGGATGAAGGAAACATTGATTGAGGGAAAGAGTTCCAGAGTTTACTTATTGAGTACAAGAAAGACTGAGAAAATATGTAAATTCTTGGATTGGAGAGCTGCACAGATTACAGATTACTGGTGGGACTGTGTTGAAAGGCATGTGCCTCCTACTCACTGTATGCACTGAGAGAGCTCTGAAGAACACTGGTTGTTGTAATTGTGATAGAAGAGTGAAAGATATGCAACATTGCGACGTGTAGAAAGAGAAAATTAGTAAGTGGTGGTGAGTTGATAAGACAGAATGCTTTTGACATTACCCTTTTGAGAAGTGCAGTATGGGGGGGGGAGAACCTCCCCACACATGCTAACAATACTCAATACATGGGAGCAAGAAGCTGTGCTTGGGTAAAGGACTCACAGAGACGGTTGAGCACATCCAACCTCTGGGAAGCCATTTCAGGATGAGTGGTGATATGGTCTTTCCAGGAGAGTTTAGAGGAAAAGAAGACACAAAGGATATTTAGAGAAGATGAGTGGTAGATTTGTGTATTATTGAAAAATAAGCGATAGTCGTGTGATAGATTCTGGTGGGTAGACAGATGGAGAAATTGGGTTTTGGAAGCATTGAAAGTAACAAGATTTTGCATGCCATGGCCTAATCATGTGAGTTTTGGAGTGACTTTGAAGAAAGATGTTTTGAAAAACTAGTTGAATAGTGTAAAGTAGAGTCATTAGCATATGAGTGGATAGTGTAAAGTAGAGTCATTAGCATATGAGTGGATAGTGTAAAGTAGAGTCATTAGCATATGAGTGGATAGTGTAAAGTAGAGTCATTAGCATATGAGTGGATAGTGTAAAGTAGTCATTAGCATATGAGTGGATAGTGTAAAGTAGTCATTAGCATATGAGTGGATAGTGTAAAGTAGAGTCATTAGCATATGAGTGGATAGTGTAAAGTAGAGTCATTAGCATATGAGTGGATAGTGTAAAGTAGAGTCATTAGCATATGAGTGGATAGTGTAAAGTAGAGTCATTAGCATATGAGTGGATAGTGTAAGTAGAGTCATTAGCATATGAGTGGATAGTGTAAAGTAGAGTCATTAGCATATGAGTGGATAGTGTAAAGTAGAGTCATTAGCATATGAGTGGATAGTGTAAAGTAGTCATTAGCATATGAGTGGATAGTGTAAAGTAGAGTCATTAGCATACGAGTGGATAGTGTAAAGTAGAGTCATTAGCATATGAGTGGATAGTGTAAAGTAGAGTCATTAGCATATGAGTGGATAGTGTAAAGTAGAGTCATTAGCATATGAGTGGATAGTGTAAAGTAGAGTCATTAGCATATGAGTGGATAGTATAAAGTAGTCATTAGCATATGAGTGGATAGTGTAAAGTAGAGTCATTAGCATATGAGTGGATAGTGTAAAGTAGAGTCATTAGCATATGAGTGGATAGTGTAAAGTAGAGTCATTAGCATATGAGTGGATAGTGTAAAGTAGTCATTAGCATATGAGTGGATAGTGTAAAGTAGAGTCATTAGCATATGAGTGGATAGTGTAAAGTAGAGTCATTAGCATATGAGTGGATAGTGTAAAGTAGTCATTAGCATATGAGTGGATATTGTAAAGTAGAGTCATTAGCATATGAGTGGATAGTGTAAAGTAGTCATTAGCATATGAGTGGATAGTGTAAAGTAGAGTCATTAGCATATGAGTGGATAGTGTAAAGTAGTCATTAGCATATGAGTGGATAGTGTAAAGTAGAGTCATTAGCATATGAGTGGATAGTGTAAAGTAGAGTCATTAGCATATGAGTGGATAGTGTAAAGTAGAGTCATTAGCATATGAGTGGATAGTGTAAAGTAGAGTCATTAGCATATGAGTGGATAGTGTAAAGTAGAGTCATTAGCATATGAGTGGATAGGGCTAGAGGTCCAGTTGCGAAGATCGTTAATGAAAATTAGAAATAGGACTGGGGATAGGACAGAACCCTGAGGAACACCGGAGTTGACGGCGGGTGCCTGAAATAGGGGAGCTATCGCCCCTCCAAAGGCGGCTTTCTCGGGCCTTTCCTAGCTGATGCTGAGAGGATTGGGTTCTAGTCATGTGGTGATGGGCTGGTCTATCAGAGTGAGAACTGAGCGATCTCTGCCATACCCATAGCTTACTCTTGACTGTTCCTTTTACTTACATATTTTCTAGATCTCAAGTGATGGCGTCTCTTCCGTGGATTGACCTCCCAATCTACCAAGATTGGAAGCCAAAGGGGCACAGGGCCCTGGGTGGGGCTTTGGTTTCCCGGGCATTTCCGCACCCTCCTCAGCTCCCCGCCATGGAGTGGCTTCGGTCACCCAGGCTTTTTTGTGGTCGGCAGGGAGGGTTCTGTGGGGGCGCTCGGTTATGGCCTTGGCCTTGCTCGAGGCCTTGGGGCTGTTCGGCCAGGCAGCTTGGGGAACAACAAAAACACCAGAGTTGATAAGGTGAGAAGTTAACGATGTCCATTCACAACCGCAGCTATGGATTGGCTTGAAAGAAAATTTGAGATATAGGCCTAGGTACATATATAGGGATAGAATCCAAAAGAAGGTAGTTTGAATATAGGAGATTAGTGCCAGACTCTATCAAAAGGCGATTTGAAAGAAGGAAATGGGAAGTCAGATGCTTAAGAAATTTTGAATTAAGAATAGATTAGAAAACTTTAGAGATGCAAAATGTGAGGACAATTGAACGGTAGTTGGAGGGTTTAGAGCGGTCACTCTTGTTTGGGACCGGTTGAATGAGAGCAAACTTCCAACAAGAAGGAAAGATGTTAGGTAAAAGATAGAGCTAGCAGGAGGATACAGAGAATGGTTTGCTGTCACTAGTCCCAGACAACTGGATTTCGGTGGGAAAGAGAAGATCAGAGTTGGTAGAGAGTGGAAGTTAGAGGAAAGGCCACGTATGTTACAGAAATTGATAGTAAGAGTAGAAGGTAGTGGTCCAGAGCATGGTGATGGGTCAGCACCAGAAGCCAAACCAATGGTAGTGTAGCATATAAGGTGTTTGTGATATAGTGTACAGTATTGAAAGAGAGAGCAAGGTGTTTAGGAGGGCAAACTGGGGTTGCCTCTGTTTTGGTGAGGCACGGTAAGGATCAATAAAGGAGGCCAAGTTGTGTAACAGGAGTTCCAGTTTTCCTTAACACCATCCTATGGCACTCCCCGGAAGTGCTGCCCTGTTCAGCTGGTGACTACAGCTTCCTCCTATCAATATATCTACCCATATATCCAATTAATTATGAATCCTTATATTATTCAATCTTGCAAAACGTTTACATAATTATAAATATCCCATGTCTATCCATCGATATATATTATATACTGTATAGAGGCACAATATATATATATATATATATATATATATATATATATATATATATATATATATATATATATACTATATATATATATAAAAGTCTCTCTACAATTATCTATATATATTTCTACTCTGTCCCTCATACCAGCACACTTAAGGCCAGTATTCAACTATTGTATCTCTCTCTCTCTCTCTCTCTCCACCACTTCCCTTGCACTTCCTCCCCCATTTCCCCCACTTCCCCTCCCCCTGATTAGTGATTACAGACCCATTACAATACACACAAATTGCACGCAACATTCAGCCCCATTTCCTTTTTGTTTGTCCTTGTGGGATTCCTTCGCACCTTGGATGATTATTATTATTATTATTATTATTATTATTATTGTTGTTGTTGTTGCTCTTGTCGTTACGATAGCTAGTGCATTCATATTGGTTTATAATTGAGTATTGATCACATTTGTGGGGAGGGTCCTCTCACACCGCACTCCTAGACAAAGTAGAAAGGAAAGCCTTTCGTATCATTAACTCCCGCCCACTCACCAAATCTCTGCAAACCTCTCTCCCTCTCTCTATCCGCCGCAATGTTGCATCTCTCGCTGTTATATCGCTACCACAATAATCAGTGGTCCTCAGAGCTTTACCAATGTAGGCTATACCACCTCCTCTACGTAGCGTACGTAGTACCCGTCTTGCAATACAATCCCACCCCTACTCTGTGCAACTCTCCAACCCAAGAGTGAAACGCTATTCTCAGTCTTTCTTCTATTTAACTGCTGAACTCTGGAACTCTCTCCCAGAATCAGTCTTTCCATCTTCGTCTGACTTAAGTTGCTTCAAACTCCGTGTGTCCAGGCATTTTGGCTCGAACGTCCCTTGAGTTTGGCCCTGTCACTCTTTCAACTCTGGGGAAGGCACTCTGCCTGTTGTCTCCCTCACTCACATAAAAAAAAATATATATATATATATTTCCACCACTCCATCACAACTATTGTAAAGCTGGTATTATGTATAATTATTGTGTGGCTGCTCTTGACTGCTATTATAATTGTACTTATTATTGTTGATTCTGTGGCTATATTGTCTTGGTATATTTCAAATTTCAAGTTAGTATTTCAAGTCATTCCTTTATATTATGCACCCCCCACACACACACTGGTGATTGTGTATATATATATATATATATATATATATATATATATATATATATATATATATATATATATATATATAAACTGTATATTTAAATCTTTTGTGTGTCCAATGTTCCCTCGGGATAATATAGAAGACCCCCTCTGTGTTCTGTGTTCTGTGTTCTGTTCCCCTGAGTGACTTGTATAATAAGGTATTCTATTTACCCTTTTACTCAGTCTTAGAGGGGGAGGGGTACTGGGGGGGAGAGAGGGGGAGGGGTACTGGGGGAGAGAGAGGGGGAAGGTGTACTGTGGGAGAGAGAGGGGGAGGGGTACTGGAGGAGGGTACTGGGGGAGAGAGAGGGGGAAGGTGTACTGGGGGAGAGAGAGGGGAGGGGTACTGGGGGAGAGAGAGAGGGGGAGAGGGGGAAGGTGTACTGGGGGAGAGAGAGGGGGAGGGTACTGGGGGAGAGAGAGGGGGAGGGTACTGGGGGAGAGAGAGGGGGAGGGGTACTGGGGGAGAGAGAGGGGGAGGGGTACTGGGGGAGAGAGAGGGGGAGGGGTACTGGGGGGAGGAGAGGGGGAGGGAGAGGGGGAAGGTGTGTACTGGGGGAGAGAGAGGGGGAGGGGTACTGGGGGAGAGAGGGGGGAGGGGTACTGGGGGAGAGAGAGGGGGAGGGGTACTGGGGGAGAGAGAGGGGTAGGGGTACTGGGGGAGAGAGAAGGGGAGGGGTACTGTGAGGGAGAGAGGGGAGGGGTACTGGGGGAGAGAGAGGGGAGGGGGAAGGGTACTGGGGGAGAGAGAGGGGAAGGGGTACTGGGGGGTACTGGGAAGAGAGAGGGGGAGGGGTACTGGGGGAGAGAGAGGGGGAGGGGTACTGGGGGAAGAGAGAGGGGGAGAGGGGTACTGCGGGAGAGAGAGGGGGAAGGGTACTGGGGGAGAGAGAGGGAGAGGGGTACTGGGGGGAGAGAGAGGGAGAGGGGTACTGGGGGGAGAGAGAGGGGGAGGGGTACTGGGGGAGAGAGAGGGGGAGGGGTACTGGGGGAGAGAGAGGGGGAGGGGTACTGGGGGTATCACTATTATTGGTACCACACCCACCATCACCATTACCACTAATTACCACCATCGTCACCACCATTAACACCATCACCACCGTCACATTCATCACCACTACTATCATTAATAACAACTTCACCATCACCACTATACACACCACCACCACCACATCATCACCCACATCATCACCACCACCACCACCACCACCACCACCATAACCCGCTTGTCCTTATCCCTTATGGAATGGCAGAGAACCACATGCTATCATTTCCTTCTTTAAGGGGGTACTACTCGCTTTTGTGGTCTATTAATTCATTTATTAATTAAATTATTCATTTATTTATTTATTTATTCATTTATTAATTAATTTATTCATTTATTTATTAATTAACTAATTAATTTATTAATTATTAATTAATTTATTCATTTATTCATTAATTTATTCATTTATTAATTCATTTATTCATTTATTAATCCATTTATTAATCCATTTATTAATCCATTTATTAATCCATTTATTAATCCATTTATTAATCCATTTATTAATCCATTTATTAATTTATTAATTAATTTATTCATTTATTAATTTATTTATTAATTTATTTGTTTAGTTTCCTCGCTAGACCTCCATCAAGCTTAAGAAAACACACCCTAGATAAAGATAAATTTGTACATTTTTCGACAGAAAAATTTCCCGGCCGAAGGCTGATTCCTCTTAAAAGGACAGGCTCGCTTTCGCTCGCCAGGAAAAAATCGACACCTAAATGGCACGAAAGGTCTTGAAATTGATAACGAAATGGGGCGAAAGGTATTAAAATCGCCAAACTAATGAAAGGAACGTCTTAAAATGTCAAAACTAATATGCTAAAACATGAGGGAGAAGGAGGTCCATAAAAAGCGAGTAGTACCCCCTTAACCCACACACCCATTACTACTGCCCTACCTGGGGTACCCGCTCCCTGTGTGGGGTAGATCCCGATCCCTTCATAATACTCCTCAACGTAATTTGAACTCCAGTAAATATCCATGTGATTAGATAGATAGATCGATAGATAGATAGATAGATAGATAGATAGATAGATAGATAGATAGATAGATAGATAGATAGATAGATAGATAGATAGATAGATAGCTAGATAGAGAGAGAGAGAGAGAGAGAGAGAGAGATAGATAGATAGATAGAGAGAGAGAGATAGATAGATAGATAGAGATAGAGAGAGAGATAGAGAGATAGACAGATAGATAGATAGAGAGAGAGAGAGATAGAGATATAGTTAGATAGATAGATAGATATAGATAGATAGATAGATAGATATTGACAGACAGACAGACAGAGACATATATATATCAGTCAAACTATATTGAATATTATATCTCCATTATTTCTAATTTAGCATTCATTGTACGTTATACAATTCAATAACTAATACCCTCATTCATGTAATTTCATATTTTTAGTATTGATGCTGAAATATTAAGGGGAGATCTCCACTCGAGGGATTTTTTTCTTGACCCCTTTCTCCCTCATGTTTAGCCCCATTGCTTTTGATATTATAAAACGTTTGCCCCATTAGTTTAGCGATTTTAAGAACTTTCACCCCATATTAAGACCTTTCGTGCCATTCAGGTGTCAATTTTATCCTGGCGAGCGATAGCGAGCCTGTAATTTAAGAGGAATCGGCCTTCGGCCGGGAAATTTTTCTACCGAAAAATGTAAAAATTTATCTTGAAAGAGACTCCAGGGGGTGTAATTTTAAGCTTGATGGAGGTCTAGGGAACCAACTAAAAACCTCCCCTTAAAGAATCTCTCTCTCTCTCTCTCTCTCTCTCTCTCTCTCTCTCTCTCTCTCTCTCTCTCTCTTAATGCATACTTAATACTAGTAATATATGCTTGGCACCGCGCAGATTAACAATATTACTAGTCCCATATTTGCTACTAACTCGGGTCTATTTTGGTGCTGTATTGACACGTGTTTTTTTTACGCTTTTCCCTGCCCAACCTTCTTAGTATACCCGTCTGTAATTTATGTAGTCTTTATATATATTTGATTTCCCACAAACACCTTCCATCATAAATATTCGAAGGAAATAATAGTGGTATAGACAATCGTTCAGTATATTCAGGTATTTAGTTTGTTCCCTAGACCTCCATCAAGCTTAAAATTATACCCCCTGGAGTCCCTTTCAAGATCAATTTGTACATTTTTCGGTAGAAAAATGTCTCGGCCGAAGGCCGGTTCCTCTTAAATTACAGGCTCGCTATCGCTCGCCAGGATAAAATTGGCACCTGAATGGCACGAAAGGTCTTAATATGGGGTGAAAGTTCTTAAAATCGCCAAACTAATGGGGCGACTGTCTTAAAATCTCAAAAGCAATGGGGCTAAACATGAGGGAGAAAGGGGTCCAGAAAAAAATCCCTCAAGTCGATATCTCCCCTTAACCTCTTCTGTACCGGCAACGTCTTTTTAATGAACACCTTTTCACATAATTCCAAGACCTATTCTTCTACCTGGAAAAAATAATCCTTAGAAGTTGTATATATAGTTCATCAGTAAAGCAATGAAGACAAAAAAATAGATAGTGTTTGACATATTCTCTGCAATGCGTATATTTACAGTGGTTACCTCATAATGGACAGCAAGGTTTGTGAGATATTAACTATTCCTCCAAACTGTCTCCCCCAGTTGATGATACCTGTGACCTTATCATCCTGGTAACTTCATTTATCACCCTCTCTTCCTCCACAGTTGTCTTCACCATACCCCCTTGTTCTTCTTCTCTTCTTGCATACTTATCCTTCCTATTGTTCTTCTGTTTCCTCCATTTTGTTCTACTGTTCTTCTTCCAATCATCCTGGTAACGCCATTTATCTCTCTTCCTCCACAGTTGTCTTCACCATACCCCCTTGTTCTTCTTCTCTTCTTGCATACTTATCCTTCCTATTGTTCTTCTGTTTCCTCCATTTTGTTCTACTGTTCTTCTTCCAATCATCCTGGTAACGCCATTTATCTCTCTTCCTCCACAGTTGTCTTCACCATACCCCCTTGTTCTTCTGTTCTTCTTGCATACTTATCCTTCCTATTGTTCTTCTGTTTCCTCCATTTTGTTTTACTTTTCTTGTTCCAATCATCCTGGTAACTCAATTTATCCCTCTCTTCCTCCACATTTGTCTTCACCATACCCCCTTGTTCTTCTTCTCTTCTTGCATACTTATCCTTCCTAATGTTATTAATTTTTATCAATTTTGTAATATTTTCTTCTTCCACCCCTTTTCTTCGTCCACCCCTTTTCTTCTTCCACCCCTTTCTTCTTCCACCCCTTTTCTTCTTCCACCCCTGTTCTTCTTCCACCCCTTTTCTGCTTCCACCCCTTTTCTTCTTCCACCCCTTTTCTTCTTCCACCCCTTTTCGCTTCCCTTCCTTATTTATAGTTTCTTCGTCTTGTAATCAAAGTTCGTTTTTACTTGCTCTTATAATGTAATCCTACTCGTCTATCTCACTATTTGTACATGTTATCTCCATTAGCATCCTCTTATCGCCATATATATATATAGTAAATTGCATTACCCCGAACATTTCTTGAGAGAATAGACGAAAAGCTTGGTGTTCCATTGTTTCAATTTTCCTAGCGAGTTTTACTACATAATTTGATCACACGTATTTGTGATTTAACCTCCTTATATATATATATATATATATATATATATATATATATATACCCCCCTGATACTACTCTCCTTGACGGGGTTGGGGGGCTTCGGGGCCGGCGACTGAAGCTTGATGGGGGATGGTTGTGG
>CM064501.1:45048480-45078480 GCA_032716605.1 Paralithodes platypus
TCTCTACTAGAATTAAGTCCTGAGCACCTCATTTGGATCGTAAGGTCTGTGTGGCCAGTGTATCTATGTAACTCTCTCTCTCTCTCCATCTGTTCCAACCACCTCTCCCTCCCTTCCTACACCCACATCGTTCTCTCCCTTCACCCCCCCCCCCCCCCCCTTCCCCAGCCATTAGTGGAAGAGGTAGTGGGGGGTTTGTTTGTTTGTCTGGTACTTGAGGTGGGGGAGGGGGATAATTTAATGGAAGGGGGGCGGGGAGGGGTCGTTTAATGGGGGAGGGGGGTAGTAGAGGTTATTACTGTGACTGAGAGCATGTCGAGGTATTATCTTATCTGTGTGGGTGTAAACGCTATAATTAGAATAAGGTATATAAAGATATATATATATATATATATATATATATATATATATATATATATATATATATATATATATATATATATATATATATACCTTATTCTATTTTTAAACTGAAAACAAATCTATATATACACAACAATGGTCGGTTGGGCTAGTGTCTCTCCCGCGTGAACAGAGCCCTTTCGTTACCGGTACCGTCATTTTAGCTCTATTCTGGCTACTATTAGGCGATTTTGTTCAGTTTAAAAAGGGCCTCCAGCAATTGACAGGCTTCGAACTATCTCGCTTAACCCTTTTTACTACCACAGATCCTTCTTAAGCTGCACAAAATCGTCTAAATATAGCTAGAATATACTGAAAATGACGTCGCCGGTACTGAAGGGGTTGAGGTAGAGAATCTAATGAATTGCTTTGAACTATAGATAGGAATAATTTATGGCCACCCTCTCCGAAATCAAAACGTTCACCAACATATAGATAGATAGATATAGATAGATAGATAGATAGATAGAGATAGATAGAGATAAACACAGAGAGAATCAAAACTGTCGTGTCTTCATAACTTTGTTCCGTCATTTACAAAGACTGTCTTCACTATTAATCTATTCTCCTTTTAATTACTAGTAACACGTTCTTAACTCTAGTCACAGTTCAGGATATAAACGAAGACAAACCTAAATATTTGACTGAATATGATAAACGTAGTATATTTATACAGGAGAGAGAGAGAGAGAGAGAGAGAGAGAGAGAGAGAGAGAGAGAGAGAGAGAGAGAGAGAGAGAGAGAGAGAGTGAGTGAGTGAGTGAGTGAGTGAGTGAGTGAGTGAGTGAGTGAGTGAGTGAGTGAGTGAGTGAGTGAGCGTGAGCGTGAGAGTGAGCGTGAGAGTAAGAGTGAGCGTGAGAGTGAGAGTGAGAGAGCGTGAGAGTGAGCGTGAGAGTGAGCGTGAGAGTGAGAGACAGAGAGAGATAGAGACAGAGAGATAGAGACACAGAGCCAGAGCGAGCAGGTAAAATGTAAAGTCACCATAAGGTCAAAATAATACCCAGCTATGGAAATTTTTGTCGTAAAGGAAAACAAAAAGTGGTTGTAAATCTCCTGGAGGGGAAAGATGAGTATTGTACACACACACATACACACACACACACACACACTCTCTCTCTCTCTCTCTCTCTCTCTCTCTCTCTCTCTCTCTCTCTCTCTCTCTCTCTCTTTGTGAGGGCAAGCTATATCGTCGTAAAAAAAAACGTATTATTTGTTACAAAGTCGTAACCATTGGACATTTACATTGACCATTAAAGCCCAGGATACTACAAACATTTACGATGTCGGAACTGCCTATGACCAACTATAAAAAAAAAAAAAAAAAAAAAAAAAAATTACATCACAAAGCACGATGTAGCAATAAGAACATAAGAACATAAGAAAATGGGAGTCTGCAGAAAGCCGATTGGCCTAAGCAAGGCAGATCCCTGTCCCACACAACCCCAGTTCAATTACAAAGCCCAATTATAGGCTCAACACTCTAATACCCTGAGGATCATCTTACCAAAACGGTTAGAGATTAACGCAGGATTATGGGGGTATGCAGAGTGCTGATTGGCCCAACCCGGCTGATCCCCCTTCACACCCAACCCTTCTCGTCCATATGCTTATCCAATTTTATCTTAAAGCTCCCTACCGTTTTAGACCCCACTATAGCACTTGGTAGTCCATTCCACCCATCTACAACTCTGTTACCAAACCAATATTTGCCTATATCTTTTCTGAAACGAAATTTATCTAATTTGAAACCATTGGTACGAGTTCTTTCGCTATCACTGAGCTTTAGTACATTTGTCATGTCCCCTTTGTTAATCCCACTAACCCACTTGAACACCTCTATCATATCCCCTCTAACTCTGCGTCTCTCTAACGAATGTAAACCTAATTTCTTCAACCTTTCTTCATACGAAAGATTTCTAATATTATGGATAATTTTTGTCATTCTACGCTGTACTCTCTCCAATGAATCTATGTCCATTCTGTAATAAGGACACCAAAATTGGACAGCATAATCCATATGGGGTCTCACTAATGACAAGTAAAGTTCTAAGATAACATCAGCAGTTCTGTTACTCACACTCCTAGAGATGAATCCGAGAATCCTGTTTGCCTCATTACGAACGCCTATACACTGTTTTCTAGGCTTCAAATCATTGCTAACAAACACACCTAGATCTTTCTCACAGTCTGAATTTTCTAATTCTAAATTAGCTAGTTTATATTTAACATTTGTTTGCATCTTCCCTATCTTTAATACCTTGCATTTGTCAATGTTAAACTTCATCTGCCAATTTACTGACCATTCATGTAAGGTATCTAGATCCCTTTGGAGGCACTCTATATCGCTATCTGAATCAATTGATCTCCCCATTTTAGTATCGTCTGCGAATTTACTTATACTACTAGTTATACCTAAATCTAGGTCATTTATGTATATAAGATACAACAGGGGACCTAATACCGATCCCTGGGGGACACCACTTTTGACTGCTCCCCACTCTGACTTGGTACCATTTATGCTGACTCTCTGTTTCCTACCAATTAGCCATGACCTAATCCATCCCAACAACGATCCTCCTATTCCATGTGCCTCAACCTTTCTCATCAATCTCTCATGAGGGACTCTGTCGAAAGCTTTACTGAAATCTAAATAAATAATATCATATGACTTGTCACTATCTACTGCTTCATATACCTCTGAGAAAAAGCTAAGCAAATTAGTAAGGCAAGAACGTCCCTGAGTGAATCCATGCTGAGAAGAATTTATTAAGTTAAATTTGTCTAAGTGGCTTCTAATTTTCCTAGCAATAATAGACTCTAGCAACTTTCCTATGATTGATGTGAGACTAATGGGACGGTAATTGGATGCTATCGATTTATCACCTTTTTTGAAGATCGGAACTACATTTGCAAGCTTCCAAGCTTCTGGAACTAAACCTGTTTCTAAAGACTTGTTAAATAAAAATGCTAATGGGCTACTTAACTCATCTCTGCATTCTTTTAATACTCTAGCATATACCTCGTCAGGACCAGGCGATTTTTAAGGTTTCAGTCTGTCAATTTCCTTAACCACATCATTTCTACTTATACTAACTGTACTTAACATATTTTCTATACTATCACTATATTCCATATTGACTTCTGGAATCTGTGCCAAATTTTCATTAGTGAAAACGGAAAGAAACTGACTATTTAATGTACTGCACATTTCTAAATCATTTTCTGTTATTTCTCCTATTGAAGTTTATAACAATGGGTTATAACTTATGGGGAGATAGGGTCGTTTTTCTGGTCCCCCCTTCTCCCTCATGCTTAGCCCCATTAGTTTTCAGATTTTGAGATGTTTGCCCCATTAGTTTGGCGATTTTATGACCTTCCGCCCCATTTCCTTGTCAATATTTAGATCTTTCGTGATATTTAAGTGTCTATTTTTTTCATGATGAACGATAGTGAGCCTGTAATTTTGGAAGAACCAGGCTTTGGCCGGGAGATCTTTCTACCGAAAAATGTACAAATTAATCTAGGAGAGGGATCTAATGGAGGTTTGTTTTAAGTTTGGTGGAGGTCTAGGGAGGAAACTAGAAAAATGATAAATACAAAACATAAATAATAATACAAAAAAAATCGACCAAAAAGTGAACCCCCCCCCCCCCCCCTTCGAGTAATAACTATATATACGGCCGTGTTTTGACTGGTTATGGCTAAATTATCACAGAGTAGGACATTATTAACATGTGCGGGCCTTGTTCTCTCTAGTTACGAGCAAAATAACACTTGGGAAACCATTATTATTATTGTTAAACCTATTCAGCACCATGACGCCTTTTATCTGGGATTTTTATTTTATTTTTTTGTTTTTTTCTAATGTGGATGAGAAAGACAAAAGACAAAACTGCCTCCCTCCGAGTTGACAGAGTGACAGGGCCAAACTCAAGGAATGTTCGAGTCAAAATGTCTGGACACAAGGAATTTGAAACAAGTTAAGTCATAGTATGAGGGAAAGATGGATTCAGGTAGAGAGTTCCAGAGCTTAACTGTTGAATAGAAGAAAGATTGGGAGTATCGTTTCACTCTTGAGTTGGAGAGCTGTACAGAGTAGGGGTGGGATTGTGTTGCAAGACGGGTACTACGTACCCTACGTAGAGGTGGTGGTATACATTGAAAGAGCTCTGAGGAACACTGATTATTGTAGTAGCGATAGAATAGCGAGAGATGCAACATTGCGGCGAAGAGAGAGATATTGCAGAGAGTTGGTGAGTGGACGGGAGTTAATGATACAAAAGGCTTTCCTTTCTACTTTGTCTAGGAGTGCTGTGTGAGAGGATCCTCCCCACACATGTAACATTAAATGATTTTATACAGTGTATGAAGGACCTATGTTATTAAGAGGGTATTTTGAGATAGTATTTACCCATTTGATTCGTGGAGGTAGATTATAAACTAAAGAAAATCGGCTAGTGGTCACCAAAATATGATGAAAATCGGCTAGTGGTCACCAAAATATGATGAAAATCGGCTAGTGGTCACCAAAATATGATGAAAATCGGCTAGTGGTCACCAAAATATGATGAAAATCGGCTAGTGGTCACCAAAATATGATGAAAATCGGCTAGTGGTCACCAAAATATGATGACAATTACGTAATTGGGGTGAAGGGGTTAAGGGGACAGTGGTTATTTTTTTGTTTCTATATATTTATATATTCATTTGTTTTTTAGTTTCCTCGCTAGACCTTCATCAAGCATAACAAAAAAACACCCTCCCAAGAGATTCAAGATGAATTTGTACATTTTCAGATAGAAAAATATCCCGGTTTCTCTTAAATGACAGGCTTGTTATCGCTCGCCGGGAAAAATCGACACCTAAATGACACGAAAAGTCTAATATTAACAAAGAAATGAAACGAAAGGTCTTAAAATCGTCAAACTAATGGGTCTTAAAAATCTGTAAAAGTAATGGGGCTAAACATGAGGAAGAAGGGGGACCAGCAAAACGGCCCATCTCCCCTTAATGGTACCAACGTTTCCATTAACCTTTTCAGTACCGATTCAGGATTTTTGTTTATTCGATTTCAGCTACATTTAGACGATTTGACGAAGCTTAAGGGCAGGTTTTTAGTTGATTCCCTAGACTTCCATCAAGCTTAAAATTACTCCCCCTTGACCCCCTTTCAAGATAAATTTGTACATTTTTCGGTAGAAAAATGTCCCGGCCATAGGCCGGTTCCCCTTAAATTACAGGCTCGCTATCGCTCGCCAGGAAAAAATCGACACCTAAATGGCACGAATGTTCTTAAAATTGACTTAAATGGGGCGAGGGTTCTTAAAATCGTCAAACTAATGGGGCGAACGTCTTAAAATCTCAAAAGCAACGGTGCTAAACATGAGGGAGAAAGGGGTCCAGAAAAAAATCCTCCAGGTGGATATCTCCCCTTAATAAGGATACAGGGTAGCTAAGAGGATTAATTGAGATAGTCTGTAGTCTTTAATGAGTAGACGGCCTTCCTAAGCTTTAAGAAATCGTCTATTACTAGCCAGAACACAATTAAAAGTACATCACCGGTACAGAAGGGGTCAATGCACAGACGTCCCTCTTAAGCTGAATATAACCGTGCAATAGTTGCCAGATCATAACGAAAAGGACGTCACCGGTACTGAGAGGGTTAAGGGGGGTGACCTTCTTTTTGTTATTTCTCTCCTTTTCTCTCTTTCTCTGGCTTGTATCCATTCGGCCCCATTCAGCCAACTATTTTAAGACGTTTATCCCCATCTAGGTGTTGATTTCTTCCTGGCGAGCGATAGCGAGCCAGCATTATATGAAGAAATCCGGCTTCGCCGGGGACATTTTTCTATCGAAAAATGTACAAATTTAGCCTGCTGTCAAACAAAAATAAAAAATATGCTGGCTCGCTACCGCTCACCAGTAAAAAATTGACACCTGGCTGGGGATAAACGTCTTAAAACAGTAGGCTGAATGGGGCCAAATGGATACAAGCCAGAGAAAGAGAGAAAAGGACAGAAATAACCAAAAGCAGGTCACCCCCCTTAAAGGTGGTAAATCTCTTGACCCTCCTAAAACTGCGGTTCTTAAGGGGGTAGTGCTTGTCTTTTGGTCTATATATTAATTTATCTATTTTTGGTCTATATATTTATCTATCAATTTATTTTTGGTCTATATTTATCTATTAATTTATTTTTGGTCCATATATTTATCTATTAATATATTTTTGGTCCATATATTTATCTATTAATATATTTTTGGTCCATATATTTATCTATTAATATATTTTTGGTCTATATATTTATCTATTAATATATTTTTGGTCCATATATTTATCTATTTTTGGTCTATATATTTATCTATTAATATATTTTTGGTCTATATATTTATCTATTAATATATTTTTGGTCTATATATTTATCTATTAATATATTTTTGAGTGCCCTCGCTAGACCTCCATCAAGCTTAAAATAAACTCCCCCTAGACCCCCCCCCCCCCCCTTTCAAGATATATGTGTACATTTGTTATATAAAAATATCCGGTTCCTCTTAAATTACAGGCTCGCTATCGCTCGCCAGGAAAATATCGACACCTAAAATTACCAGAAAAGTCTTAATATTGACAAAGAAATGGGGCGAAAGATCTTAAAATCGCCAAACTAATGTGCCAAACGTCTTAAAATCTGAAAACTAATGGGGGGCTAAACATGAGGGAGAAGGGGGGACCAGAAAAGCGACCCATCCCCCCCCCCCCCTTAATGGACGAGCCAATATCCGATGGGTTCATATGGGTTATGAGAACTATAACTTACCTCTTATCTTGGATTACGACACATGTTCTTTAAGGGGGAGACGAGGCGCTTTTCTAGACCACCTTCTCCCTCATCTTTAGGCCCATTAGTTAGGCGATTTTATGAACTTTCGCCCCATTTCTGTCAATTTTCAGACCTTTCCTGTCAATTAGGTCTCGATTTTTTCCTGGCGAGCGACAGCGAGCCTGTAATTTAAGAGGAATCGGCCTTCGGCCAGGACATTTTTCTACCGAAAAATGTACAAATTTATCTTGACAGGGGGTCTAGGGGCCTTCATTTTAAGTTTGATGGAGGTCTAGCGAGGAAACTAGAAACATAATAAATAAATAAAATAATTGACAAAAAGTGAAGAATCTCCTGGGAATGCTTTATTTTATGGTGGATTATTTTATAGTGGATTATTGTATGGTGGATTATTGTATGGTGGATTATTTAATGGTGGATTATTTTATGGTGGATTATTTAATGGTGGATTATTTTATGGGGGATTATTTTATGGTGGATTATTTTATGGTGGATTATTTTATGGGGGATTATTTTATGGTGGATTATTTTATGGAGGATTATTGTATGGGGGATTATTGTATGGTGGATTATTTTATGGTGGATTATTTTATGGTGGATTATTTTATGTTTATTATTGTGTTTAGTTTCCTTCACTTTTTGTCAATTGTTTTGATTTAATTATTATTTTTCTACTTTCCTCGCTAGACCTCCATCAACCTTAAAATGAAGCCCCCTAGACCCCCTTTCAAGATTTTTTGGTAGAAACATGTCTTGGCCGAAGGCCGATTCCTCTTAAATTACAGGCTCGCTATCGCTCGTCAGGAAAAAATCGAGACCTAATTGACAGGAAAGGTCTTAAAATTGACAGAGATGGGGCGCAAGTTCATAAAATCGCCAAACTAATGGGTCTAAAGATGAGGGAGAAGGTGGTCTAGAAAAGCGACTCGTCTCCCCTTATTAAGTGGGAATGCTTTAAGCCGGTATCACACGAGAGATTTTATAGTCAACATTCAATAATCACCATTTTTCTGGCAACATTTCTGGAATATTTTGCGCTGGTATCAGAATCTAGGCTGATAGATGAATTTAGGTCACAGAAACATATTAAATGTGTACCTCATAAGCAGCCAGACCAGTGTTAAGGAAAAATGTTGAGTGAAAAAGCGCTCGTGTGATACCGGCTTTATTTTATGGTTGCTTATTTCATATATTATTGAGTTTAGTTTCCTTCCAAAACATTCATCTAACTTTAACAAATATCACCAGGATCCCCCTTCAAGATAGTCAAATAAATGTCCAGGCCCCTTCTTAATTACGGGCTCGCTTTCGTTCGCCAGGAAATAACTGACACCTAAATCACACGAAAAGTCCGAATATTGACGACGAAATGGTGCGAAAGGTCTTACAATCACCCAACTAATGTCTTAAAATACCCCTATATATATATATATATATATATTCCCTTATAAAAGTATATTGATAGCAAACTTAACGACAAGAGTTGATGACAAGGTTGTAAGATTCATAAAGAAGTTACTAAAGGGGAGGTTTTTAGTGTGTTTCCTAGACTTCCATCAAGCTTGAAATTACACCCTCTCGACCCCCTTTCAAGATAAATTTGTAAATTTTTCGGTAGAAAAATTTCCCGGCCGAAGGCCGGTTCCTCTTAAATTACAGGCTCGCTATCGCTCGCCAGGAAAAAATCGACACCTAAATGGCACGCACTCTTAAAAGTGACATACATGGGGTGACAGTTCTTAAAATCGTCAAACTAATGGGGCAAACGTCTTAAAATCTCAAAAGCAATGGGGCTAAACATGAGGGAGAAAAGGGTAAAGACAAAAATCCCTCAAGTGGAAATTTCCCCTTAACCCATCTAATGTAAGGATAGAAAGGTAAATCACTATCCATAATTATACCCTATAATTATACCCCATAATTATACCCCATAATTATACCCTATAATTATACCCCATAATTATACCCTATAATTATACCCCATAATTATACCCTATAATTATACCCTATGATTATAATATATAGATGTTGTGTTATTTATGCCCATATTTGTTTTTTAGAATAAACTATAGCCAATATTAACCCCTTGAAGCTCTGGTGCATTTTAGCAGTATATTTTGGCTATCATTAGACGATTTTATGCAGCTTAGGGAGTGTCTGTGGGGTATTAAAAGGGTATAAATACTATCTCAATCAACCCTTTGAAGTCCATAGACCGTTACTAATCTGAATAAAATCGTCTAATAGTAGCCAGAAACGGAACAGAAACGCGTATTGGAGCTTGAAAGGGTTAAAATAAACGATTCTTACCCATTTGGCGTCTGTATATATTATTCAAATGTGTACATCTAGACTAGCTTAGATTTCCACTTGAGGGATTTTTTTTCTTTACCCCTTTCTCCCTCATGTGTAGTCCCATTGCTTTTGAGATTTTAAGACGTTCGCCCCATTAGTTTGGCGATTTTAAGAACTTTCACCCCATTTATGTCACTTTTAAGATCTTTCGTGCCATTTAGGTGTCGATTTTTTCCTGGCAAGCGATAGCGAGCCTGCAATTTAAGAGGAAGAGGCCTTCGGCCGGGACATTTTTCTACCGAAAAATGTACAAATTTATCTTGAAAGGGGGTCAAGGGGGTGTAATTTCAAGCTTGATGGAAGTCTAGGAAACACAATAAAAACTTCCCCTTAAGTTAGGTTAGTATGGATATCTAGTCTCACACACAAACACATACTCACTCACTCTCTCTCTCTCTCTCTTTAATATCTTCATTCTCCTCCCAAATTACCTCTTCAATATAACCAATACTTTTCTCTCGCTTCTCTCCAATATCTCCATTATCTCTCTCTCTCTCTCTCTCTCTCTCTCTCTCTCTCTCTCTCTCTCTCTCTCTCTCTCTCTCTCTCTCTCATATCTTCATTCTCCTCCCAAATTACCTCTTCAATGTAACCAATACTTCTCTCTCGCTTCTCTCCAATATCTCCATTATCTCTCTCCCCCCTAAACCCACATTCTCTCTCTCTCTCTCTCTCATCATAACATTGTCAGCCATCATTACCACATCAACCTGTATCAATTACCAAAGTCTCTCTCTCTCTCTCTCTCTCATAACACTCAACATTTGTACCTCACACATCACCTGTCTCTCTCAAAGTCTCTCTCTCTCTCCTCTCTCTCTCTCTCTCTCTCTCTCTCTCTCTCTCTCTCTCTCATCATCATAACACTGTCAGCCATCGTTACCACATCAACCCCTCATAAATTACCAAGTCTCATAAACTCTCGGGTAATATGCCGCCCCATTTCGGCAGATAATAAAACAGTTTGGGAAGCTTATAGTAATAATAATAATAATAATAATAATAATAATAATAGTAATAATAATAATGGTAATAGTAGTAGTAGTAGAAGTAGTAGAAGTAGTAGTAATAGTAATAATAATAGTAATCAAAATAATAATAATAATAATAATAATAATAATAATAACAAAAAATTAAAATAATAATAATAATAATAATACAAATAATACTAATAATACTAATAATAATAATACAAATAATACTAATAATACTAATAATACTACTACTAATAATAATAATAATAATAATAATAAAAATAATAATAATAATAATAAAATATGCTTCATGCCCTGCCGGTTCGAACAAGGGACTCGGGATAAAGAGTTCACACCGCTCCAGACAGGACAGTCCACCATATTTTGATCAACAGCACAAACCCTCGCCACACGATTTATTTCTAGATCATATCACTTGTATTATTGTTTTTAACCCTTTCAAGATCCAATACGCATTTCTTTTCTGTTTTCTGGTAATTATTAGACGATTTTATTCAGATTAGGAAGGGTATATGGAAGTCAGAGGGTTGATTGAGATAGTCTTTACCGTTATAATACCCACAGATCCTTCCTAAGCTGCACAACATCGTCTACTGACAGCCAAAATAAACTGGTAAAACGCGTCAGAGCTTTAAGGGGAGGTATTTAGTTTGTTCCCTACTTTTTCAACAAGCTTAAAATTACACCCCCTAGACCCCCTTTCAAGATAAATTTGTAAATTTTTCGGTAGAAAAATGTCCCGGCCGGAGGCTGGTTGCTCTAAAATTACAGGCTCGCTATCGCTCGCCAGGAAAAAATCGACACCTTAATGGCACGAAAGGTCTTAAAATTGACAGAAATGGGGCAAAATGTCTTAAAATATCCAAACTACTAGGGCGAAGGTCTTAAAATCTAAAAAGCAATGGGGCTAAACATGAGGGAGAAAGGGGTCCAGAAAAAAATCCCTCAAATGGAAATCTCCCCTTAAGTAGATCGATGTTGTGTGTGTCATTTTGTTCTTCCGTCAGAAAACTGTACTAAGTGTATGAAGTACAGTCGCGCTAATAAGTCATGTCTCGGCACCATGTATGTTTTGATCAATAATTGGTATCAGCAATATATATATTTTTTTTTTTCTATATTCCAACTTACTCCCTCTCGGGCATAGGCTGAGAGCCTTAACATTCACCGCTTTACAATGAACAGTGAAGCCCGTGAGGTCTTGTTCCAGTCTAGGGAGTGAGACAAGTGAAGCACGTAGAGTACAACGAGCACCTGCCATCTTGCCTTCACATGAGGCACGGTGCTCACTCATGGCCCGAAACAACCCCATCTCTGAAGCCATCTCGTTCCCGTGCTTCACTGTCTCACCCCCTACACTCGGACTCTCACACTTACACACACACAACGCCACCTGTTGAGCAGATAACTCACCAGGCATTGCACCCCTATAGCATATTTTGAATATGGGAATATTCATACAGTGCTATTTAATCAGGGAACAATGAGGGTATTTTATTGAAGTTTCGGTGGGCTTGTGGTAATGCACTGATACCAGGTACAGCACAAATTCCATCCCAATAATATCTAAGCTTCATTTCTTCATATCGAGTGAAATATACAAACATGCTCCTCCACTTACCCACCCTATTCAACATTTGACAGACATTAATACAGCACAGAGCGAGCCAAACGTAATGACAGTTTGGACGTGACTTATTAGCGCGACTGTACATCGACAAATTAAATGTTTATACTATTATCACAATATTATCTCCGTATTTAATTATATTAATTCATTTATTCCTTTATTTCATAGTTTTCTCGCTAGACCTCCATCAAGCTTAGAAAAACAACCCCTAGATATATTTGTAAATTTTTTGGTAGAAAAATTTCCCGGCCAAAGGCCGTTTCCTCTTAAAATTTCAGGCTCACTATAGCTCGCCAGGAAATAATCAACACCTAAATGGCACGAAAGGTCTAAAAATTGACAACGAAATGGGGTGAAAGGTGTTAAAATCGCCAAACTAATGGGGCGAACGTCTTATAATCTCAAATGGGGCTTAACACGAGGGAGAAAGAGGACTCGAAAATACAACTGCCTCCCCTTAATGAAGATAGTTTCCATAATGTCAATATATTACATACTTAGCATCTAACGAAAACAAAAATCAAACGTTTGCTGCTATTGCAATAAACTTTGAACAAATACCATATATTATTCAGCATTAGCATGGCAATTTATTCATAGTAATATATTCTGAAGGGGGGTCACCTGCTTGTTTTACCTCCTTTTCTCTCTTTCTCTGGCTTGTATCCATTCGGCCCCATTCAGCCTACTGTTTTAAGACGCTTATCCCCATCCAGGTGTCGATTTATTCGTGGCGAGCGATAGCGAGCCATCGTTGTATGGAGAAATCCGGCTTCGCCGGAGAAATTTTTCTATATTTTTGTTTACAAATTTAGCCTGCTGTCAACAACAAAATATATATGATGGCTCGCTACCGCTCGCCAGGAAAAAATCAACACCTGAATGGGGATAAACGTCTTAAAACAGTAGGGTGAATGGGGCCGAATGGATACAAGCCAGAGAAAGCGAGAAAAGGAGAGAAAAAAGCACGTGACCCCCCTTAAAAATGATAGGTTACTTGAAATATAATAACTACTTCCTTAATTAATTAACCCTCTCAGGATGACGACGAATTTTCCATCGTATTGTGACGAATTTTAGTTGACGAATTAAATTAAAATCAGGACAAATCAATGGGAGTTTGATACCGTTGGATAATTGTAATACTACTTCGGAAGGCTCTCTAGGACTCCAAAGGGTAAACACTATCTCAATAAACTCTACGGATCCCACCAGTTAATCCAAACCTCAATAAACTCTACGGATCCCACCAGTTATTCCTAAGCTCAATAAACTCTACGGATCCCACCAGTTATTCCTAAGCTCAATAAACTCTACGGATCCCACCAGTTATTCCTAAGCTCAATAAACTCTACGGATCCCACCAGTTATTCCTAAGCTCAAAAGAACCGTGTAATACTAGCAAGAAGAAACTGTCAAAACGTGTCATAATACTAGCAAGAAGAAACTGTCAAAACGTGTCATAATACTAGCAAGAAGAAACTGTCAAAACGTGTCATAATACTAGCAAGAAGAAACTGTCAAATCGTGTCATAATCCAGCGAATTTTGCATGTATTCATTATTGTTCTAGTTTCCTCCCTAGACCTCCATCAAATTTAAAAAAAACATCCATTAGATCCCCCTTCTAGATTAATTAGTACATTTTTCGGAAGAAAAATTTCCCGGCCGAAGGCCGTTTCTTCCAACATTACAGGCTCACTATCGTTCGCCAGGGAAAACATCGACACGAAAATAGCACGAAAGGTCTAAATATTGACGACGACATGGGGCGAAAGGTCTTAAAATGAACTAGCTAATGGGGCAAACATCTTAACATCTGAAAACTAATGGTAGGGCTAAACACGAGGGAGAAGGGGGCCAGAAACCCCCCCCCCCTTAATAAGTCGATTGATATGGTTTATACACACACATCATAACGGAGAAGGATTATGGAGTTTATTTTGTTTTTTTCCACCAACCAACTTCGCTTCTAAACTCAATTAAGGGGAGGATGGGCCGGTTTGCTGGACCACTTTCTCCCTCATGTTTAGCCCCATTAGTTTTCAGATGTTAAGATGTTTGCCCCATTAGTTACTCGATTTTCAGACCTTTCGCCCCATTTTTCGTCAATATTTAGACCTTTCGTGCTATTTAGGTGTCGATTTTTTCCCTGGCGAACGATAGTGAGCCTGTAATGTTGGAAATACCGGCCTTTGGCCGGGAAATTTGTCTATCGAAAAATGTACAAATTTATCTAAAAGGGGGATCTAATGGAGGTTTTGTTTTTTTTAATTTGATGGAGGTCTAGGGAGGAAACTAGAAAACTAATGAATACATGCACAAATCGCACAAAAAGTGAACCATCTCCCCTTAATGAAATCAACAAATACATGTGGCACTCCAAGGACTCGAACCCAGGAAATTCCGCGCACTTATGCATTACGCTATCAAGACTATCCGGAAGCCTCTGAGGAATTAGGGTATTGTATTTAATTATCGATTAAGGGGAGGCAGACCGTGTTTCTGGACCCCCTTCTCCCTCATGTTTAGCCCCACTAGTTTTGAGATTATAAGACGTTTGGCCCATTAGTTTGGCGATTTTAACACCTTTCGCCCCATTTCGTTGTTAATTTTAAGACCTTTCGTGCCATTTAGGTGTCGATTTTTTCCTGGCGAGCGATAGCGAGCCTGCAATTTTAACAGGAACCGGCCTTCGGCCGGGATATTTTTCTACCGAAAAATTTACATATTTATCTTGAAGGGGGGTCTAGGGTGTGTTTTTCTAAGCTTGATGGAGGTCTAGGGAGGAAACTAACAAAATATATGAATACATTAATTAATAGACCAAACAAACGGCCAGTCTCACCTTAAGTATCCATTATGTGATTTATGGAAGTGCAGCAATTGGAAGAAAACAATTTCCTTTACGTAGGGCACGTGGCACCCGTCTTGCAACTCAATCCCACCCCTACTCTGTGCAACTCTCCAACCCAAGAGTGAAACGTTACTCTCAGTCTTTCTTCTACTCAACAGCTGAGCTCTGGAACTCTCTCCCAGAATCAGTCTTTCCCTCTTCCTATGATTTAAATTGCTTCAAACTCCGTGTGTCCAGGCATTTTGGCTCGAACGTCCCTTGATTTTGGCCCTGTCACTCTTTCAACTATGGGGGAGGCACTCGCTATAGGCAGGTCCGCCTTTTGCCTCCCTTAATCACATAGAAAAAAAAAAAAAAAAAAAAAACTACATACCGGTACACATTACAGCAAGTAGATATGCTTAACCCCTTGAAGCTCTGACGCGTTTTAGCAGTTTATTTTGGCTATCATTAGACGATTTTATGCAGCTTAGGAAGGATCTGTGGGTATTAAAACGGTAAAGACTAGCTCAATCAACCCTCTGACTTCCATATAATAATAATAATAATAATAATAATCTTCTGGTTACTTATATAGCGCCCGTATCTCCTCCTTCGAGGATTCACAAGCGCTTGGCTTTCTTTAGTCTACCAGAGACCATTACCCATCCCCCTTGCTCATGGGGAGATGGTAACCCCCGGCTGTATCCCAGAAAAACTTTTCAATCTGAGCGGGGATTGAACGCGAGACCTTCAAGATGGGAATCAGGCACGCTACCAACTGAGCCAGCCGGACGGCTTCCTAATCTGAATAAAATCGTCTAATAATTACCGGAAAACAGAAAAGAAATGCGTATTGGAGCTTGAAAGGGTTAATATTGATAACCCCAACCCCAACGTCCTTATACCCTAGAAGTCGCAAGGGGTCAATTATTGGGATTACCCATAACTTGACAATTACTCTTCCACAGTCATCCACAGTCATCCAGTCTTCCAGTCATCCACACTCATCCACAGTCTTCCACAGTCATCCACAGTCATCCAGTCTTCCACAGTCATCCACAGTCATCCACAGTCTTCCACAGTCTTCCACAGTCATCCGCAGTCTTCCACAGTCATCCACAGTCATCCACAGTCTTCCACAGTCATCCACAGTCTTCCACAGTCATCCACAGTCTTCCACAGTCATCCACAGTCATCCACAGTCTTCCACAGTCTTCCACAGTCTTCCACAGTCATCCACAGTCTGACGTTGGTTTATTTTGATAATTCACATTCTATAACTTACCACACCGTTATCAACGGCTGGTTGGTGAAGTGCAGAGCGTCTTGGAGTCTAACCTCAGTCATCCCAGGATCGAACCCCGCTCAAGGCCTCAAAGGAGTTTATTTTTGTGTTCACCCCAGTCCTTAACCCTTTCAGTACCGGTGCCATCTTGTTGTGGCTAATATTAGACGATGTTATTCAGATTAGAAAGGGTCTCCAGTTAGTTAGTTATGTAGAGCAGATTAAGGGGAGATCTCCACTCGAGGGATTTTTTTCTTGACCCCTTTCTCCCTCATGTTTAGCCCCATTGCTTTTGATATTATAAAACGTTTTCCCCATTAGTTTAGCGATTTTAAGAACTTTCACCCCATTTTAAGACCTTTCGTGCAATTCAGGTGTCGCTTTTATCCTGGCGAGCGATAGCGAGCCTGAAATTTAAGAGGAACCGGCCTTTGGCCGGGAAATTTTTCTACCGAAAAATGTACAAATTTATCTTGAATGGGACTCAAGGGGGTGTAATTTCAAGCTTGATGGAAGTCTAGGGAACACACTAAATACCTCCCCTTAATAATATGTATAGGCCTAATCATGAGTGTAATAAAATCGTCTAGTGTTAACAAATTCATTAACCCTCTCCGACATATGACGTGATTCAGAGCCTATTGGGGATACTTTAAAGCCTTTGTTACCATCAGGGGTATTTAGAAACCTTTAGTTTAGTTACTTCAACCTCTGCAGTTGTCTTTGAGTTAGCTGTGGGCAGAAAACTAATTTTGGAGAGGTAATTATAAGAGTGAGAGAACTCTATTTCTTATTGCTAATCTGGCAACTTCTGCGTCATATGTGCGTGAAAGGGTTAAGGTAAGGTATTTAGTTTGTTCCTTAGACCTCCATCAAGCTTAAAATTACACCCGCTTGAGTCCCTTTCAAGATAAATTTGTACATTTTTCGGTAGAAAAATGTCCCGGCCAAAGGCCGGTTCCTCTTAAATTACAGGCTCGCTATCGCTCGCCAGGATAAAATCGACACCTGAATTGCACGAAAGGTCTTAATATGGGGTGAAAGTTCTTAAAATCGCTAAACTAATGGGGCAAACGTTTTATAATATCAAAAGCAATGGGGCTAAACATGAGGGAGAAAGGGATCAAGCAAAAAATCCCTCAAGTAGAGACCTCCCCTTAAATCAGGCTATAATTGTACAATAAGGCATAATGTGAAGAAGCGTTCAGTTATGTATTATAAGAATCATGTATAACAATGCCATAGACACGGAGGGAGTTAACTATTCAGACAAAGACACAAATATAATCTCATCGTTGAATTACGATAATTTCACACTACATCGATAATGCAACATGAGTAAAAACAAAACAAAAAGGTAACTTACCGGTACTGTAGTGGAAAGACCCCTACAGGAACCAGCGTGGCCTGTACAGGAACCAGGACGGCGATTAGCCGGAAGGACACTACTGGAACCAGAGGGACTTCTACACTACTACTACTACTACCCAAGGCGTTAACCTTGGGATCTGTCAGTGGCCACCGAACGATCTACATCTACAGGTATCTAATGTACCCCTACATACACCTAACTAATACTGGACGATCTGTCCAGTCTGTTCGGTGGCCACCTAACCAGTCACTGTTTGACCAAGTCTTGTATTAACTCAGGACTCGATCAGACGACCAGGCAGTGAGGCTCTCACCTCTTACCGCCTGGCTGTGAACTGGGTAATATATTATAATGCTTCGGGGCTATTTCCGCATATTATTGACGTTTGTTAACACATTATACTCTTATTAAGGTAAACAGGTCATGACAATTAATTAATTTTGTATATATATTTGTTTCTTCAATTCCAGGTAATGGTATATTTGTTAGAATGTCGCTTATAATATAGTTTCCTGTCTACAGTATATGATCACCTTATCTTAAACCAGCCCACCTCGCTTTTTTTATCTTTCTCTCCCTCTCTCTTTGGCTTGTATCCATTCGGCTCCATTCAGCCTACTGTTTTAAGACGTTTATCCCCATTCAGGTGTCGATTTCTTCCTGGCGAGCGACAGCGAGCCAGCATAGTATGGAGAAACCCGGCTTCGCCGGAGACATATTTCTATCGAAAAATGTATAAATTTAGCTTCCTGTCAAAAAAAAAAAATATTAATACTGGCTCGCTACCGCTCGCCAGGAAAATATTTACACCTGCATGGGGGTAAACGTCTTAAAACAGTAGGCTGAATGGAGCCGAATGGATACAAGCCAAAGAGAGAGGGAGAGAAAGGTAAAACAAGCGAGGTGGGCTGGTTTAAGATAAGGTGATCAAATACTGTAGACAGGAAACTATATTATAAGCGACATTCTAACAAATATACCATTACCTGGAATTGAAGAAACAAATATATATACAAAATTAATTAATTGTCATGACCTGTTTACCTTAATAAGAGTATAATGTGTTAACAAACGTCAATAATATGCGGAAATAGCCCCGAAGCATTATAATATATTAGCCAGTTCACAGCCAGGCGGTAAGAGGTGAGAGCCTCACTGCCTGGTCGTCTGATCGAGTCCTGAGTTAATACAAGACTTGGTCAGACAGTGACTGGTTAGGTGGCCACCGAACAGACTGGACAGATCGTCCAGTATTAGTTAGGTGTATGTAGGGGTACATTAGATACCTGTAGATGCAGATTGTTCGGTGGCCACTGACAGATCCCAAGGTTAAGGCCTTGGGTAGTAGTAGTAGTAGTACTACTGGTTCCAGTAGTGTCCTTCCGGCTAATCGCCGTCCTGGTTCCTGTGCAGGCCACGCTGGTTCCTGTAGGGGTCTTTCCACTACAGTAGTAGTAGTAGTTAGTAGTAGGTAGGTAGTAGTAGGTAGTAGGTAGTTAGTAGTAGGTAGTAGTAGTAGTAGGTAGTAGTAGGTAGTTAGTAGTAATAGTAGGTAGTAGGAGTAGGTAGTAGTAGTAGTTAGGTAGGTGGTAGTAGTAGTTTCTTTTTTTGTTGCTAAAAAACACATTTACATTATCGATGTAGTGTGAAATTGTCATAATTCACCGATATTATAGTTTTACTTTCTGTCTGAATAGTTATATTTGATTCAGATAATATATAACTCATAGTATACAATTACAGCCTGATGTAATGCATTTGTTAACACTAGACGGTTATGTTAAACTCATGATTATAATGTAATGTCAAACAAAATATGGTAGTCAATAAGTAAACCATGCCATTAAAACCGGATCCATACACCTAACAAAAGTTGCTAAAAGTTAAGGGGAGGTATTTAGTTTGTTCCCTAGACCTCCATCAAGCTTAAAATTACACCCCCTCGAGTCCCTTTCAAGATAAATTTGTACATTTTTCGGTAGAAAAATGTCCCGGCCGAAGGCCGGTTGCTCTTAAATTACAGGCTCGCTATCGCTCGCCAGGAAAAAATCGACACCTTAACGGCACGAAAGGTCTTAAAATTGACAGAAATGGGGCAAAATATCTTAAACTCTCAAAAGCAATGGGGCTAGACATGAGGGAGAAAGGGGTCAAGAAAAAAAGTCCCTCAAGTGGAAATCTCCCCCTAAGGACTGGGGTGAAAACAAAAATAAACTCCTTTGAGGCCTTGAGCGGGGTTCGATCCTGGGATGACTGAGGTTAGACTCCCAAGACGCTCTGCACGTCACCAACCAGCCGTTGATAACGGTGTGGTAAGTTATAGGATGTGAATTATCAACAATAAACCAACGTCAGAATGGCTGCATGACTGTGGAAGAGTAATTGACCACTTGCGAGTTTCATGCTACAAGGAAGTTGGAGCCGTAAACATGGATATTAAACATAAGTGTAATAATAATAATAATGTAGCTTCCTGGTGGATAGAAAGTATAAGGAATTTGGTTTTATGTATTTATTAAGGGGAGGTATTTAGTTTGTTCCCTAGACCTCCATCAAGCTTAAAATGACACCCCCTTGAGTCCCTTTCAAGATACATTTGTACATTTTTCGGTAGAAAAATGTCCCGGCCGAAGGCCGGTTCCTCTTAAATTACAGGCTCGCTATCGCTCGCCAGGATAAAATCGACACCTGAATTGCACGAACGGTCTTAATATGGGGTGAAAAGTTCTTAAAATCACTAAACTAATGGGGCAAACGTTTTATAATATCAAAAGCAATGGGGCTAAACATGAGGGAGAAAGGGGTCAAGAAAAAAATCCCTCAAGTGGAGATCTCCCCTTAATGTACAGTCGCGCTAATAAGTCATGTCTCGGCACCAAGTAGGTTTTGATCAATAATTGGTATCGGCCATATTGACACATAATTCATTCTTTTTGAGTGAGATATACAACCATGTTCCTTCACTTTCCCACCCTATTCAACATCTGACAGACAGTAATACAGCACAGAGCGAGCCAAACGTAATGACAGCTGGGACATGACTTATTAGCGCCACCGTACCACAACCGTATTTAAGCTAGGCATTCTGGTCCACATCAATGTCTACATCAATGTCTACATCAATGTCTACATCAATGTCTACATCAATGTCTACATCAATGTCTACATCAATGTCCACATCAATGTCCACATCAATGTCTACATCAATGTCTACATCAATGTCCACATCAATGTCTACATCAATGTCTACATCAATGTCTACATCAATGTCTACATCAATGTCCACATCAATGTCTACATCAATGTCTACATCAATGTCCACATCAATGTCTACATCAATGTCTACAGCTCCAACTTCCTTATAGCCTAAAAGTCGCAAGAGGTCAATTGGGGATTACCCATGAATTGACCATCGACCACTTGCGAGTTTCAGGCTATAAGGAAGTTGAAGCTGTAGACATCGATCTTTACCAGAATCTAACACCTTTCCTTCTGGCTGGTAGTTTGCTCTCGTTCAACCTGTGACCGTTATCAACCCTTAAGGGGAGATTTCCACTTGAGAGTTTTTTCTTGACTCCTTTCTCCCTCATGTTTAGCCCCCATTTTTTTCTAATTTTAAAACGTTCACCCCATTATTTTGATGATTTTAAGAACTTTCAACCCATTTCTGTCAATTTTAAGACCTTTCGTGCAATTTAGGTGTCGATTTTATCCTGGCGAGCGATAGCGAGCCTGTAATTTAAGAGGAACCGGCTTTCAGATGGGACCTTTTTCTACCGAAAATGTACAAATTTGTCTTGAAAGGGGCTCAAGGGGGTGTAATCTTAAGCTTGATGGATATCTAGGGACCAAACTAAAAACCTCCCCTTAACTATCATCCAATTGTCCTCATCTCTTGTATCTCTAAAGTTTACAGACCTATTCTAAATTATGTTTCTTTCAGCATCTGCCTCCCCATAACCTTCTTTCAGCATCTGCCTCCCCATAACCTTCTTTCAGCATCTGCCTCCCCATAACCTTCTTTCAGCATCTGCCTCCCCATAACCTTCTTTCAGCATCTGCCTCCCCATAACCTTCTTTCAGCATCTGCCTCCCCATAACCTTCTTTCAGCATCTGCTTCCCCATAACCTTCTTTCAGCATCTGCCTCCCCATAACCTTCTTTCAGCATCTGCCTCCCCATAACCTTCTTTCAGCATCTGCCTCCCCATAACCTTCTTTCAGCATCTGCCTCCCCATAACCTTCTTTCAGCATCTGCCTCCCCATAACCTTTTTCAGCATCTGCTTCCCCATAACCTTCTTTCAGCATCTGCCTCCCCATAACCTTCTTTCAGCATCTGCCTCCCCATAACCTTCTTTCAGCATCTGCCTCCCCATAACCTTCTTTCAGATCGCCAGTAAGGCTTCCTTAAAGGCCACCCTACTGACGATCGACTGTCCTACCTTAAGCCAGTCACACTAGCCCTTTTTCGAGCAATTTTTACGGGCAATTTTTTTTTTCTATGTGATTGAGGGAGGCAAAAGGCATAACTGCCTATAGCGAGTGCCTCCCCCATAGTTGAAAGAGTGACAGGGCCAAAATCAAGGGACGTTCGAGCCAAAATGCCTGGACACACGGAGTTTGAAGCAATTTAAGTCATCATAGGATAAGGGGAAGATGGTTTCAGGGAGAGAGTTCTAGAGCTCGGCTGTTGAATAGAAGAAGGTTTGGAAATATCGTTTCACTCCTGGATTAGAGAGTTGTACAGAGTAGGGATGGGATTGTGTTGCAAAACGGGTGCTACGCACTCTACGTAGAGGAGATGGTATACACTGAGAGCTCTGAGGAACACTGATTATTGTAATAACGGTATAATTGCGAGATAGATGCAACACTGCGGCGAAGAGAGAGAGAGATTGCTACTACTACAAATATCAATACTACTAATCATAATAATACATATAATAATAATACTATTGTTATTAATACAAAAAAAAAAAATAATAATAATAATAATAATAATAATAAAAGATGCTGGCCGCTGAATTATGAGCTGGTGGTTCGAACAAGAGACTCGGTATTCGGAGTTGACACCGCTCCAGACAGAACAGTCAAGCATCTTATGATCAACAACTCAAACTTTTACCACACATGAGCCATCTTGTTCATATCAGATGTGTGTACTTCCGTATAGATTATTGGGTTCTTTCAATTCTCTTCCGCTAGAATATTACATCTAATTTAGGTATTCATCAAACACATATGAAGGTTTGTCAATATGTAGAAACTGATGGGAGATAGTTGGGCCATCTCCTCACAACCCTTGCCTCTGTTCTGATCAGGGTATGACAGGGTAAAAAGGTGCCTCGTGACCTCATTCCTTAAGGGGAGATTTCCACTTGAGGGACTTTTTTCTGGACCCCTTTCTCCCTCATGTTTAGCCCCATTGCTTTTAAAATGTTAAGACGTTCGCCCCATTAGTTGGATTATTTTATGAACTTTCGCCCCATTTCTGTCAATTTTAAGACCTTTCGTTTCATTTAGCTGTCGATTTTTTCCTGGCGAGCGATAGCGAGCCTGTAATTTAAGAGGAATCGGCCTTCGGCCTGGACATTTTTCTACCGAAAAATGTACACATTTATCTTGAAAGGGGGTCTAGGGGGTGTAATTTTAAGATTGATGGAAGTCTAGGGAACTAACTAAAAACCTCCCCTTAACTACTACTACAAAAATATATATATATATATATATATATTGACCAAACGACTTGAAGTGCATATAATATGTAGATGGTAAAGCCATAGGTGGTATGCACTGAGAGACCTCTGAGGAACATTGATTATTGTAATAACGGTAGAATTGCCAGGCAGATGGAACACATGCGGCGATGAGAGAGATTGCTGCTACTGCTACTACTACTACTACTACTACTACAAATATCAATACTAATACTAATACTACTAATAATACTCATAATAATAATAATAATAATAATAATAATATACTAATAATAGTAATAAAACAAAAAATATTAATATTAAAAACAATAAAGAAATAATAATGATAATACTAATACTAATAATAAATTTAATAATAATAATAATAAAAAGATGCAAAGACTATACAAACTGAGTTGGTGTTTCGAACAAGGGACTCGGGATCTGGAGTCGACACCGCTTCAGACAGGACATTCCAGCATCTTATTATCAACAACACAAACCTTTACCACAGATTTCTCGTTCCATTACGGCCATCGCTTTTATTGTCTACACACATAACAAAGCCACTCCAACAGCTTCCTCTCTCTGTCTACACACATAACAAAGCCACTCCAACAGCTTCCTCTCTCTGTCTACACACATAACAAAGAGACTCCAACAGCTTCCTCTATCTCCAACACCCCTAATTCTCCCCTCTCGACACTCTTCAGAACAATAGGAAAAGTAGAATGTAGAAACGAGGTGCCGTTGTAAAGGCTCATCCCTCAATACCTTCACCTGACCTGACCTGACCTGATGATATTTTGGGTCACATGTTATTCTCCTCCAATATTGTATCAACTTCAAGCATATAACTAGTCTCTACAATTATGGCCCCGGAAAAAGAAGTTTGGCTCCTCAATATTATCAGGGTTAAAGGGGGTACCAGGCTTTTTTTTTTATCTTTCTCTCCTTTTTTCTCTCTCCCTGGCTTGTATCCATTCGGCCCCATTCAGCATATTGTTTTAAGACGATTATCCCCATCTAGGTGTCAAAATTTTCCTGGCGAGCGGTAGCGAGCCAGCATATATATATTTTTGTTCTGACAGCAAGCTAAGTTTATACATTTTTCGATAGAAAAATGTCTCCGGCGAAGCCGGATTTCTCCATACAATGCTGGCTTGCTATCGCTCGCCAGGAAAAAATCGACACTTGGATGGGGATAATCGTCTTAAAACAGTTGGCTGGATGGGGCCGAATGGATACAAGCCAGGGAAAGATAAAACAGGAGAGAAAGATAAACAAAAAGCCTGGTACCCCCTTTAACCCTGATAATATTGAGGAGCCAAACTTCTTTTTCCGGGGCCATAATTGTTGAGACTAGTTATATGCTTGAAGTTGATACAATATTGGAGGAGAATAACATATGACCCAAAACATCATCAGGTCAGGTCAGGTCAGGTCAGGTGAAGGTATTGAGGGATGAGCCTTTACAACGGCACCTCGTTTCTACATTCTACTTTTCCTATTGTTCTGAAGAGTGTCGAGAGGGGAGAATTAGGGGTGTTGGAGATAGAGGAAGCTGTTGGAGTGGCTTTGTTATGTGTGTAGACAGAGAGAGGAAGCTGTTGGAGTGGCTTTGTTATGTGTGTAGACAATAAAAGCGATGGCCGTATTGGAAAGGGAAATATGTGGTAAAGGTTTGTGTTGTTGATAATAAGATGCTGGAATATCCTGTCTGAAGCGGTGTCGACTCCAGATCCCGAGTCCCTTGTTCGAACCACCAACTCAAGTAAGAGAATTATTATTATTATTATTATTATTATTATTATTATTATTACATCAGCAATATTGTAGTGTTGAAAGTTTTATTTGTTTTTCATTACCACAATCGTAATCAACATCATCACCAGTGTTGTTATTATAATCATTATTAGTAGTATTGTTATTAGTAGTAGTAATAGTAGTAGTTGTAGTAGTAATATAGAGTTATATTTCACCTGATGGTAAATTGAATCCCTCAGCAACTAATTTATCGAAACTTAAGGGGGGTCACCGTTTTTTTTTTTATCTTTCTCTCCTTTTCTCTCTTTCCCTGGCTTGTATCCATTCGGGCCCATTCAACCAACTGTTTAAGACGTTTATCCCCATCCAGGTGTCGATTTCTTCCTGGCGAGCGATAGCGAGCCAGCATTGTATGGAGAAATCCATCTTCGCCGGAGACATTTTTTTTATCGAAAAATGTACAAATTTAGCCAAAAATATATATACGCTGGCTCGCTACCGCTCGCCAGGAAAATATTAACACCTGGATGGGGGAAAACGTCTTAAACCAGTAGAATGAATGGGGCCGAATGGATACAAGCCAAAGAGAGAGGGAGAGAAAGCGAGGTGGGCTCCCTTAATGACAAAATATGAATCTATGTCTCTGCGTCGTATTCATGCCAACATTTCAGAATTATCAACACATTTACGTCGTAATTGAGTAAGTAACGCCCCATTCCTAACATTAATCATCAATTACAAACCCCAATGTACTTGAATAACTATTGAAAACATATGGTCCTCCCGGGATTCGAACTCGGGACAACACACCCAGAACATAAGCATCTAAACCATTACACCACCAACATAGTAACATCGCAGTTTACCATCAGTTGGAAGAAAATAGATCATAGTAGTAGTAGTATTAGCAGCAGCAGTAGTAGTAGTAGTAGTAGTAGTAGTAGTAGTAGTAGTAGTAGCAGTAATAGTAGTAGTAGTAGAAGTAGTAGTAGTTGTATTTACATAGCGTACTGTATAATTATATTGACATTAAATTCTGTTGGTCTGCCTAGCTCTGCTTTTTTTGCCTATAAATTCATTCATTCATAAATTCTTAGTTTCCTCGCTAGACATCCCTCAAACTTAGAAAACCATCCCCTAGACCCCCCTCAAGACCTTACCAAGCCATTAGTCCAACACACACACACACACACACACACACACACACACAAACATACACACGCGCACATACATACACACGCGCACATACACACACACACAGACAAAAGAACACATACACACACACACATACAGCAGAACCCTCCCCCACACACAACATACAACACACACCCACACACCACAACCCCCCCCCCCCCCTCCCACACACACCAGATCCCCTCTCCCCCCCACAAACACAAAAACCCAGAGAGCCCCTCCCCCCCCCCCACCACCCACACACACCAGAAAACACACACACACACACACAACACACGGAGGTTTAACAACATATTCCCCTCCATTTAACCCGGTCGCAGCTATTGTCAATTTGTTCCCCAACTATGTGGCGGAATCGTTAATGCTTCAGTAGTTTGGGCCCCAAGATAGATGGGAAACTAGAATGGGGGATGGATGTAAATAACTGTTATATATATAAAGCGAAAAAATGTTGTGGAGAAGCTTCAATGGTTCAATCGTTCGGCCTAAAGATATATGGCAATCAAGAGAGGGTGAGATATACGGTATATATATAACTCTTTGTATATAGACTTATGATATAATTTCAATAAGTTTGAGATATGATTTATAGTATGGAGTGTGTTATCTAATTTCCAACTAAGTGTGAGAATCTTCAATCGTGCTCCCAAATTATAGTATATGGGAAACAGATAGATATCATAATATAATTTCAATATGTATCTATATGTATAACCAAACTGCAGGGTTATAATAGCCGTCTATTGCCTAATCGAAAATATTAAGGGGAGATTTCCACTTTAGGGATTGTTTTCTTTACCCCCCTTCTTCCTCATGTTTAGCCCCATTGCTTTTGAGATTTTAAGAAGTTCGCCCCATTAGTCTGGCGATTTTAAGAACTTTCACCCAATTTATGTCACTTTTAAGACCTTTCGTCCCATTTAGGTGTCGATTTTTTTCCTGGCGAGCGATAGCGAGCCTGCAATTTAAGAGGAATCGGCCGTCGGCCGGGACATTTTTCTACCGAAAAATGTACAAATTTATCTTGAAAGGTGGTCAAGGGGGTGTAATTTCAAGTTTGATGGAAGTCTAGGAAACATACTAAAAACCTCCCCTTAAGAGGAGGTGTTTAGTATGTTCTCTAGATTTCCATCAAACTTAAAATTACACCCCCTAGACCCTCTTACAAGATAAATTTGTACATTTTTCGGTAGAAAATTTTCCCGGCCGAAGGCCGCTTACTCTTAAATTACAGGCTCGCTATCGCTCGCCAGGAAAAAATCGACACCTAAATGGCACGAAAGGTCTTCAAATTGAAAGAAATGGGGTGAAGGTTCTTATAATCGCCAACTAATGGGGCGAACGTCTTAAAATCTCAAAAGCAATGGGGCTAAACCATGAGGGAGAAAGGGGTCCAGAAAGAAAAAAAATCCCTCAAGTGGACATCTCCCCTTTAATGACCAGTAAAAGTAAACCAAACCTTTTAGGAAATCCATATATACCTGTGCATGGGCGAAATGACCGTTAACCCTCTCCGACACAACAGTTACAATATACTGTTGTTCTCTCAAGGGGGCGAGGGGGGGGGGGGGTAGAGCTGGGTTTTTTGGTCTGTGTATTTCCTTGTATATTCATTCTGGAGTTTCCTCGCTAGACCTCCATCAAGCTTAAGGGGAGGTATCTAGTTTGTTCCCTAGACCTCCATCAAGCTTAAAATTACACCCCCTTGAGCCCCTTTCAAGATAAATTTGTACATTTTTCGGTAGAAAAATGTCCCGGCTGAAAGCCGATTCCTCTTAAATTACAGGCTCGCTATCGCTCGCCAGGATAAAATCGACACCTAAGTTGCACGAAAGGTCTTAAAATTGACAGAAACGGGTTGAAAGTTCTTAAAATCTTCAAAATAATGGGGCAAACGTCTTAAAATTAGAAAAACAATGAGGCTAAACATGAGGGAGAAAGGAGTCGAGAAAAAAATCCCTCAAGTGGAAATCTCCCCTTAAAATAGCATCCCCTAGACCCCCCCCCCCCCCCTTTCAAGATAAATTTGTAAATTTTTCGGTAGAAAAATGTCCCGGTCGCCTTCTAAAATTACAGGCTCGCTAGGACAAAATCGACACCTAAATGGCACGAAAGGTCTTAACATTGACGGAGAAAAGGGGCGAAAGGTCTTAAAATCGACAAACTAACGGCACGAAAAACTTAAAACCTCACAACCAATATGCTAAACCTGAGGGAGAAGGGGGTCCAGAAAAGGAGAGTACTACCCCCTTAATCCATTTATCTCAATTCACTATTTGACTCCCACAAACCTCCTTTTAGGGGGCCGGTAATCGCTTTTTCTGGACCCCTTTCTCCCTCATGTTTAGCATATTAATTTTGAAATGTTAAGACGTTTTTTCCGTTAGTTTTGCGATTTTGAGACCTGTCGCCCCATTTTGTTGTCAATATGAATACCTTTCGTGCCATTTAGGTGTCGAGTTTTTTTCCTGGCGAGCGATAGCGAGTATATATTTTTTTAGAAGGATATATACAAATATGTTCCTACACTTACCCACCCTATTTAACATCTGACAGACATTAATACAGCACAGAACGACCCAAACATAATGACAGCTGGGACATGACTTATTAGCGCGACCGTAGTACCTCCAGGGTAAAATATGAAAATTGGAAGTATAAACATTATAAAAAAAAATTTCACCAACCAACTTCACTTCTATACTTCAATTAAGGGGAGATTTCCACTTGAGGGATTTTTTTCTTTACCCCTTTCTCCCTCATGTTTAGCCCCATTGCTTTTGAGATTTTAAGACGTTCGCCCCATTAGTTTGGCGATTTTTAAGAACTTTCACCCCATTTATGTCACTTTTAAGACCTTTCGTCCCATTTAGGTGTCGATTTTTTTCCTGGCGAGCGATAGCGAGCCTGTAATTTAAGAGGAACCGGCCTTCGGCCGGGAAATTTTTCTACCGAAAAATGTACAAATTTATCTTGAAAGGGGGTCATGGGGGTGTAATTTCAAGCTTGATGGAAGTCTAGGAAACACACTAAAAACCTCCCCTTAATGAAATCAACAAATACATGTGGCACTCCATGGACTCGAACCTAGGATACTCACACCGAAATTCCGCGCTCTTATGTATACTGTATATGTGAAGCTTTCCCTCTATGGCAATATATCTTCATACTAAATATTCATACATCATATTTATTTATATATAAACATAAATAATTTAACTTCAACTTACATTAGCTTCGCCCTAGGACCTAATTTGTATTATTAATACAACCAATTATATTTGTTCTATAAAGAAACAGAACAAAAATTATCGCTAGGGAAAAATATCTAACTGTTTTTTTTTTCGAATCAACGGTTATCACAAGCTTTTATAAAAAATAAAAAAAAACACACACACACACACTCGCACACATACAAACCTACGCACACACATACAAAAAGAAAAAAAAACACACACACACACACAAATCTACGCACACTCACACACACACGGTACCATCTACAATCATCAATTTCAAATCGGATTAAATTGTCAATCAATAAAAATGCAGAACACATCCCAAACCATACTGTAAATTCCCATACTCTATTGTTGTGAATGTCATTATCATACATTAAGGGAGCCCAC
>CM064501.1:45083866-45103866 GCA_032716605.1 Paralithodes platypus
GGTAAGTGTGTGGACAGGGTGGTGTAAGTGGGTGGAAACGAGGCGGTGGGTGGGTGGGTGGACGAGGGGTGGGTGAGTGGGTTAAACGAGGGGTGGGTGGTTGGGTGGACGAGGGTGGACGAGGGTGGGTGGGTGGAGGGTAATAGGTGTATGGTGGACCGAGGGTGGGTGGGTGGAGAGTGATAAGTTGGTGGGTGGTTTGGCTTAGTGCAAGGTTGGTGGTACAAAGGAGTACAAAGGAAATCAAGCAAACAACAGATCGAGTGACCCTTCTAGGTTGCTTGTCCTCCAAAACACTGAGGATCAAGTGTCCAAACAGTGGTTTAGAGTGGGTAAGGGAAGATTGGAAAGGGAAGTACTGCCCTGGAACTAGTGTCTCGTTGCAGGGATTAGGAAGTTAGTAGGGGACAGATGGGTTAGTATACGTGAGGGGGGGATAAAATAAAGTTAGTTCATTTACAAAGCGCAGTCAGTCGCGGGTTTGATGCGAGATTTTTGTCTAGTCGGAGTTTACATGAATCAACGGTGATGCAGGTCTATACCGTTTCGGGGAAGCCCATTCCACAAGTTAACAACTCTATTGAAGAAGAAATTCTTGAGATTCGGACTGTGAGTTAAAAGATTTTACCAATACTTTTGCAACCGTTTCCCACGCGTGTAATTATATTGTTCGATAAAAAAAAAAAAGTGAAGTACTTACGACAGTTCATATTGTCGATGCCTTTGATGATGTTGAACACCTATGAATTAAGTCCCCTCTTGATCTGCTCTGGTTTTAAAGAAATAGATTTAATTCTCTAAGAACTCTCTTCGTATGGTTTGTATCTTTAGGGCTAGGGATCATTTCGGTAACTCTAACGTTGAACTCGTTCTAGCTTGTTTATATCTTTGTGGTAATAGTGCCACCAGGATTGAACGCAGTATTCCAGAAGAGGGCGGACTACGGAATTGTAAAGGTGTTATATAACTTCTTTTGGATTTTTGCTCAAAATGACCTGCCTATAAAGCCCCATTATTTTGTTTGCCTTTCTTACCTCCTTCTGACCATTGTGTTAACGGTGGTTTCGTTTCCTCTATATTGGTTACTCCCAGATCGGTTCCTCTGTTTACATTCTTAAGCTGATTGCCATTCATCGAATAGTTTGCTTTTCCTCATTTAGGTATCCGATATGTAGTACTTTACATTTATCCGCATTGAAACTCTTTTGCCAAATTCCTGGGCCCAACATGACAATTTTACTAGATTGTGTTGCAATATCGTCAAACTTGTTCTTTTGAGAGTTCGCTATTTTCCAATTTTGTATCGTCAGCAAATTTTTAGATTGTACAGGTTAAACCCTCAACTATGTCTGTTATGTAAATTACAAAGACAATTGGTCCTAGTACCAGATCCCTGGTTACCCCTCTTACTTACATTTGTCACCATTTTGATGCCTTAACCGTTTATGACTACTCTTTGCTTTCTGTCGCTGAGATTGTGCCCATTTTCTATCCATTTCAACACAACAAATGGGAGGAGCGCCGTCTTGTATTCCATGCGCTTTTAGTTTTATGAGCAGTACACGTTTGTGTGGGAACTTTGTCAAAGGCCTTTTGAAAATGCAGGTTATATCCTATCTACAGCTTTACTCTCATTCGTAGAGGTTTGAGGATATCGTGGAAGAAGTTCTAAGAGGTTTGTTGAACAGGAACGTTTTTTTTTTACGAAAGCCTTGTTTGTATATCTTAAGTATGTTATTTTCCTCTAAGTGATTTACGCGTCGGGTCTCGTATGACGCGTTTCTAGCATTTTACATACAACTGATTTTAAGCTAATTGGACGATAGTTACTGGGTAGGGATTTGCTGGCCTTTTTTAAGTATTCGGTTTTACGTTGGCTAGCTTCCACTGATCGGCAGCAGCCTAGTTCCAGACTTCAATGCTTTATTGAATAGTAATGTCAGTGGTTTAGAGCGCTCATCCTTGAGCTGTCCTTTAGAACTCTATGCTAGATTGTATCAGGTCCATTCGTTTTTTACTTTACCTTTGAGTTTTATAGCTTAAACCATTCAATACTTCCTCTCTCTCTGTAACGGTGATATTGCTTAGAACCTCTGAATTATCAATCTGAATCGGCGATGTTGCCGGGATATCACTGCGGGTCTTCTTGTTTTAAACACTGAATTCAAAGAATGGTATTGAGGGCATACTACTCGATTTTGGTTCTTCGTCTTTGGTGTATTCTCCATTTTCAGTCGTGACTAAACGTTCCCCAACAGTTGAAGTAACTACTTTTTTCTTTCTGATATAACTAATAGAATTCGTTCGGGTTTGTTTTTAACTTTGATTCGCAATATGTAACTCTAAGGTCTTTTTATTACTGTGCTTAATTAACTTTTGGGCTTTGCGTCCGTGATCTCTACAAATTTCAGCCGTGCTTCTTCATTTTGTGAGGATATTTATCTATCATTAGCAAATTTTTTAGCATCAGTCAGTTTGAAATATCTTTATTCCACCATTTGGGCTTATTATTATGGCCTGGACGCCTAGTTTTCGATGGTATGCAGTCTTTGTCACGGCTTTTAGGTAAGTGGCTTCGAATAACTTCCAAGATGTATTTATGTCGTTATTGTGAATTAACAAGCTCCAGTCAGTTTTCTTTAAACATACGTCTAAGTTTATGGAAGTTTGGCTTGTCTTTCCCTTGAAATTAGTGACTTTTTCGATGCTACTATTTGGTTCGTTCCTAGTAAACTTTTAAAGTGAAAGTTATCGTACGATGGTCGCTGTTACTGAATTCATCACCAACATTCAAATTCTCCTATTAATTCTTCTTTTGTTGCAAGTACAAATGGTCAAGAACGTTATTACCACGGGTCTGCGTGCCAACAAATTGATAAAGCGAGCACTCTTGCAAGTTCGCAAACAAGACAGGACCGGCGTGTGCAGTAAGAGTATCGCCCCACTTAGGCACAGGTAAATTAAAGTCACCAAAAATTTACGTTATCATTGCGAGTTACTACTTGTACATCTGCAATTTGTTCGTAAATATCTCGGTCAGTTTGCACTGATGGCGCTGGAGGTCTGTATCTTTATGCACGTATTATTTTGGTACCTTTATTATTCTTTATTAGCACAAAAGACGCGTCTTACGGTCACAAAACCATTTTTCGGTTTTGACAAGGAGGGTAGTGTTAAGACTTTCTTTGATATAAAGTAAAACGCCACCTCCTTTCCGATTTTATTCGGCTTTTCTCAAACATTTACATAACCGGGAAGTGCATACTCTGCTAAAAAGTCTCTATCGTCCTGTATTGGAGGAGGACCCGCAGATTTCTGTTATGCCAATCACATCATAATTTTGCTGTACAACACTAAGCCGGTCCAATCTACATCTCAAAATTTATTGCGTATGTAGGCTACGAGCGTTTGCATAGAAAACCTTTAAATTTGTTATTTTAGAACTCACGGAACGCTCTTTAATAATATTTTTTGGTTCTTGTCGGATCTACATTTATGTTCATGGCTGTCCTCGGTCCTCGCTGTCTTCGGTCCTTATCGCTGGTGGTCCTCGGTTGCCTCTGTTTTTTTTCTTGGCGTTGGATGATTTATGTCACTGCTGCTTCTTCTCGGATGGTGGGACGAGGTGGTGGGTGGGTGGGGAGGTGGAAGGTCAGCCAAAGTAGAGGTTGAAGGGTGGTGGATGATCGAGGTGGAAGTTTGAAGGTGGAGGAAAGTGGAGGGTAGGTTTTTGTGCGTGGACTAAATAAGTAAGATAAATTGAGTGTGCTTGGTTTCAAATGGAAGGGTTAGGGTTTTATCGTTGTTATGGAGCTGATTGAGAGGTTTGATGGAGAGGTGGAAGGTCAAACAGAGTAGGGATTGACAGTGGAGGATATAGTTGGATTAGTGGGTGGGTGAAAGTGGAGGGTGTATTTACAGGTATATTGTGTGTGTCATTCACCTACGATCTTAAGGATCCTTGAGGATCTCTCGTCAGCTATTACCCTCCCGAAAGAGAGCTTAGAGCTCATATTGTCCGATCTATGGGTAAGGCTGAGATCTTTTTCACACACCCCACTCCCAGGCAGCGAGGTCACAACTCCAATTAAGTCTGATACCTATTATCTGCTAGGTTAACAGAGGCTAGTCAGTGTGTGTGTGTGTGTGTGTGTGTGTGTGTGTGTGTGTGTGTGTGTGTACGAATTTGAGTGGAACAGAGGAAACAAAGAAAAGGAGAAATTGCGTGTGTGTAGTGTTAAATGGATGGGGATTATAGTTAAGAGGGAGCGTTTTGAGCATGTGGATCAATGTATGAGCATGGAGGGTGAAATTGAAACCGGTAATAATAATAATAATAATAATATTTATTCAGTTAGCAATTTACAGAGTTGGTACCACATTGTATGTTATAAATATGACATGTACCAGCCTTGCATAATTCCAACTAAGGATAGCCCAATAAGGCCGTTAGGCGTATTTCCATTGGGGTCCTTGTGGGATTAGGTTAGCTGGGGAAATGGGGAGGATAAAGAAATAGATACTTTAGAGAAAGTATTTCTAGGGGGCTATTTTAAGATACCTTACATCCTATAGTAAATATCAGTAATCCGTAATCAGTAATCATTTCGGTTTGGTTTGTCTATCTCTTATGTCGTATTTAGTAGTAGACATAAGCTTGGTGCTCCCTTCTCGCAGCTGTCCGGTTCAGGTGTTCCTTCAGGCTACGTCTGAAGGAATACAGTGTTCTCTTTTCACGGACTGACTGGGGTAGGTCGTTCCAGTCTTGATGGCAGTGAAGAAGAATGTTTGCGTACCCTGTCCTTGGATTCACGGGTCCTAATGCTTAAACCTCCTGGTCCTTGTATTATGTCCACTCCTCTCCTTTGCTTTTACATAATCATTCTTTAGATACTCTGGAGCTCTGTCATAGAAAATTTTGAAGGCATTAGTTAGCCTGATTTGTTTGGCCCTGTCAGAGACATTAAGCGTACCTAGTGACTGAAGTTGTTCCTGGCCAGCATGTGATCTGGGTCCTAGGTTCAGCATGAACCTAACCATTTTATTTTGAGTGACCTGAAGTTTGTGCTGTGCTGATTTAGATGATGCAGAGTACCAGGATGACACAGAATAGTCAAAATGACATTGAACAAGCGCTTGGCAGAGGGTCTTTTTGGTCGCCACGGGCAAGCATCCCACCTGTCTATACAGGTATTTTATACGTGCTCTACACTTACTCAGGATAGATTCCAAAATTGTTTCACCTGACAAACTCGCGTCCAGTTTCAGTCCGAGATATTTAACTTGTGACACTGTTGCTATAGGAATATCATTACAGTTGACCGAGAAGCCCACAATGTCTTTCAGTTTGCGTTTTGTTCCACATAAGATGGCTTCCGTCTAGTCTATTGTCCACTAGCCATTCACTACATGATGCTAGTTCTTTGGAAAGTGACGGGGCAATACTTATGGGGTCTTTTCCTGAAACCAGAAGCACGCTGTCGTCTGCATACAGTATAATTTACATGAGACGCTCAGTTCCATGTCGTTCACATAACAGAGAAAGAGTAAGGGACCAAGGATGCTTCCCTGCGGGACCCCACATTTAATGGCCTAGGATCAAGATATATTATCATCAATTTTGACTCTTTGGGTTCTACCACTAAGATAAGATTTTAAACCAGTTTACAGACCCCTATGCCCATTGCTTGTAGTTTATTACATAGGATATCATGGTCTACTGTGTCAAACGCTTTTTGTAGATCAAGAAGAAAACCATACCGGTGTAGTTACCTTTAGACATTTCTTTACGAATGTGATCCGTTAAGTGGATGAGACAGGAGTCTGTCGGGTACATGCATCTGAAACCTGATTGAAACTTATAGAATAGATCATTTTGTTTGAGGTAGTGTTCAATTTGGGTGTATACCGCTCTTTCAAGGATTTTAGATACAATACATAATATGCTAACTGGTCTGTAGTTGCCAACTTCTAGTTTATTTCCTTTATGAATAGAGGGGTTACAATAGCTTCCTTCAGTTCAGCAGGTACTGTGTTGGTGTTAATTGACAAGTTGATGATGTGGGTTAGGGGGCCTGTTATACCAATGGCTCCATCTCGTAGAAATTTGGCAGGAATTTTGTCTGGTCCTGTGCTCTTATGTACATTTAGGTTAGACAGCTCGTCAAAAGTGTATTTGGGTGTAACATTTTGCAATCTAAATGTGTTCGGGTGTATGTCTTTATCTCTGTAGAAATTACGAAAGGTGGCCGTTTGTTGTCGTGTATTTATTGAGAGGTTGAGGTAGGTTCTGTGCAAGTGTGTTTGCTATGGAAGTGAAGAAGGAGTTGAAGTAGGTTGAAATTTGTCGTTTATCGTGGCAAACCTGATCATTAATGGTGAGAGCAATATTAGTGTTAGACGAATCCCTTGTCTTGTTGCTGTAGCCTGTTGTTTTTAGGTGCCTCCATAGTTTCTTTGGGTTATTCTGATATTCCTCTGCCTTATTGTGAAAAATAATTATTTTTCGCTGATTCATTTTCCTACTTAGTTTATTCCTGGCCCTGTTGAACTCATGTTCAGACCTTAATCCTGTCTATGTTTCGCTAGCCTCTTTAACAGATTGTCTCTGTGTTGCAGATGGTGTAGTATGTCATTGTTGATCCATGGGTCTGACCTTGCTTTAATTCGTATGTCTTTCAGAGGAGCTATTTCGTCTAGGATGTTTGTGATGATGGTTCTGAAGCCAACCCATGCGTCATTAACGTTTGTACTTCCAAACACTGGAGACGAGTCTGTATTCCATAAAATGTCCAGAAATGTTTCCTTATTGTAGTTTCTGAGTGACCTTGTTTTGATAACCTTGTGATTCTCTAGGGTAATTTTTGTGGTTTCCCGTGTGCAATAATGTGACGAAGTGATCACTTATCCCAGTCTGTATAACCCCTGATTGGGATATTTTGTCCTCTCTGTTACAGTTTATGTGGTCTAATATTGTGGCAGTGTTCTCAGAGATACGTGTGGGGGTTGTGATGAGTTGTTTGTGATTGTGCATTGTCAGTATATGCCTATATTCTCGTACAAGCCTATCATTTCGTTGTTTGTAACACAGGTTAAAATCCCCTAGTATGATGGATTCATTCCGAGGGTCTAGCGATGACGTTCGTTCAAATTTGGTCAAGAATTGTGTGTCGGCTGGTGGCCTATAGCATACCCCAATTGTGATGGGTCTTGTCCTCGGCAGGTGTAGGTCGATCCACAGAGCTTCGTGATTTTCTACATGGAGGTCGGTCCTAGTTGTGTGTGTGAGGTTGTTTTTTACATACAGACATACTTCTCCCCCATGCCTATTGCGATCATTCCTAACCATGTTGAAACCTTGAATGTTTATTTCACCATCGTTTATACTTGAATCCAGCCAGGTTTCTGTGATTGCAATTATTGAAGCTTTGGCCTTATTAGCTAACAAGTTTATTTCTGACAATTTATGGTACATTGATCTGGTGTTAATGTGGATAAGATGGAGCCCTTGTTGGTGAACACTCTGTATTCATCTTTGATTTTGAATGTGTCCTGGCTGGATTCTGAGTTGTTAATACTTGGATCATTTACATTAATATTCGGTAATGAATGCAAGGCACACTTATTGCAAAGGAATTCCCGTTCTTCACTGTTGGTCTTCTTAGAGATGCACTTCATGTGAGCTACAGTGGAGTATAGTGGAGGGGCGAGAGGGAAATAAAAGCTAGAATTATAAGTGGAAATGACAGGCAGACGTGGAAGGGGCTGGTGAAGACGTCGTTAAGGGATTTTTTTTTTCTGGACCCCCTTCTCCCTCATGCTTAGCCACAGTTTGGCGATTTTAAGAACTTTTTTGTCATTTTGGCGTCGATTTTTTCCTGGCAGTAATAGTGATCCTGTAATTTTTACCCTCTTTGGCCGGGTAAAAAGGTAACCTGAAGGGGTGCCTTGGAGGTATTTTCTTGAGCATGATAGGAGTTTTGGGAGGAAACTTAAAAATAATAAACAATAATTATATAATCTATCTATCTATTTATTGCCTGACGCCGTGATCCCTGAAGGGGTGGCCACGAACGAACCGCCCCCTGCACCTCTGTCCCCAGTCAGTCGACGCCCCTCCCCCCAACCAGCACCGCCTTCGTTCATGTACTTCCTCACTCCACCCTTCCACCTCATATTCGGTCTACCTCTCCCCCTCTGTCCCTCCACCTCGCTCGTACACCCTCTTAGTCATTCTCTCGCTTTCCATACGTTCCTATGGCCGAACCATCTCAAGTTGTTCCTTTTCACACTTTCCAGCACATCTACCTCCACACCACACCTCCTTCTTACTTCCTCATTAGTCTGTCTATCCCTCCATGTAACTCCGCACGCACTCCTTAAGTAATTCATTTCCACTGCTCTCACTCTTGGTCTGAGTCTCTCAACCAACGTCCATGCTTCGCTTCCGTAAGTCAGTGTCGGGATTACCACACTGTCATGCAAGGACTTCTTCACTTCCATACTGACCACCCTATTTCTTGTTACTGCTTTTAGCGTTCCTACAACCCTCTTCCCCTGTTGTACCTCTCCCGCACCTCTTCATCCCATAGTCCCATCTTTACTCAACACACTGCCCAGATACTTAAAAGAGTTGACGATCTCCATAGCCTGACCGTTCAGCTTCACCTCACACTCTGTGACTTCACCCCTTTCGAAGACCATAACCTTGCTCTTCCCCGCATTTACCTTCAAATTCTGTTTTCGCACACTGTTCCAAACTCTTTACCAGACCCTGCAACTCCCATTCATTATCACTCATCAGAACTGTATCATCCGCAAACAGCAGTATAGGTAGCTTCCACTCAATTCCCTCCTTTTCAGCGATACACCAACATCCACTGCTCTTGATAGTATTTCTTTCATAACTCCATCCATATATACAGTAAACAACCACGGGGACATCACACACCCCTGTTTCAAACCAACATTCAGGTCAAAGAACTCGCTCTGCTCACTCTCCACACGTACTGCCGCCTTTGCACCCTCATACATGCTCTTCACTGCTTTCAGCAACTTGCCCTCTACTCCGTATATTCTAAGTACTTTCCACAAACCTTCTCTATCCACTCTGTCATAGGCCTTCTCCAAGTCCATAAAGGCAACATACACCTTTTGTTTCTTCTCCAGATACTTCTCCAACACAATTCAGGGTAAAAATCTGATCTACACATCCTCTTCCCTTCCTAAAACCTCCCTGCTCGTCGCCTATCCATTTCTCCGTTCTCACTCTCACTCTCTCAATCACTACCCTACTGTATACCTTCCCTACTACGCTTAGAAGACATATTCCTCGGTGGTTACCACACACTCCTCTTTCCCCTTTGCCCTTATATAGGGGGACTATTATGCCAGTCTTCCAGTCATCGGGTGCACTCCCCTTCTCCCATGCTAGTTTGCACATTTTCCATACCCATTCTATCACTATCTCACCACCATACCTCAACATTTCCCCACACACTCCATCTGTTCCTGGTGCTTTCCCCAACTTCACTCTTTTCACTCTATACCGGTATACTAATAAATACAAATCTTCCCTTAAAAGTAGCCGGGGCTGAAGTGGAAGTTTGGGAATGTAATGGTAATACCAATGTAATGGTAATACCAATGTAATGGTAATACCAATGTAATGGTAATACCAATGTAATGGTAATACCAATGTTTCCACAACAGTTTGGGAATGTAATGGTAATACCAATGTTTCCACAACAGTTTGGGAATGTAATGGTAATACCAATGTTTCCACAACAGTTTGGGAATGTAATGGTAATACCAATGTAATGGTAATACCAATGTAATGGTAATACCAATGTAATGGTAATACCAATGTAATGGTAATACCAATGTAATGGTAATACCAATGTAATGGTAATACCAATGTAATGGTAATACCAATGTAATGGTAATACCAATGTAATGGTAATACCAATGTAATGGTAATACTTATGTTTCCACAACACATTTCTTAGGGCAAAAATGAATTAGTTGACTTTTACGAAAATGGATACTTAAAGAGTTTTGCTTTATCAAGTATGTGTAGTGTGATATTGGCGCTTTAGCTTTCTGTTTTCGAAGACACATTTCTTCCTTTTATTTTGGCTATCAATAGACGATTACATTCAGCTTAGGAAGTAACTTTAGAAGTTAAATTATTAATTGAGATAGCTTTCACCCCTTTGATCCCTAAGTATCCTTCCTGAACTGCATAAAATCGTCTAATAATAGCCAGAATATTATGCTGTAACGCGTCATCGTATCCTGAAGTGGTTAAATACCCCACACTTTTTTTCTTTTTCTTTTTTATTATTGCCATAATAATAACACTATATTTTGTAGAGACTAAGAAATGAATCTAATCTATGCAGTACCGGTGGCATTCTTTTTATTGTAGTCTGGCAATAATTAGACTATTTTGTTCAGCTTAGGAAGGATGTCTATCAATGAAAAAACTACATATTATCTCAAATAATCTTTTTAACTACTATATATCTTCCTAAAGTTTAATAAAATCGTCTAAATGTAGCTTAAATCATATAATCGAGACGTCACCGGTATTGTACGGGATAAAGATGCTTATTAAACATAGTAGTCTATAAAGGACTATGTAAATTATTTGTTCAGCCATTGTTCTCTATATATCGCCTATACAGTATTATAAATATCTTTATCGCATAGGTCTGTTGTTATATACTTTCTATGTGACATTCTTTTCAGTTTCTTTATATAACGTAATGCTAGCTTTGATACCTGAGTTTCCTTTGACAGGTTTGTATGCACACAGATATAACAAAACAACTTAAGGGGACATCTCCACTGGAGGGATTTTTTTCTTGACCCCTTTCTCCCTCATGTTTAGCCCCATTGCTTTTGTTATTATAAAACGTTTGCCCTATTAGTTTAGCGATTTTAAGAACTTCCACCCCATATTAAGACCTTTCGTGCAATTCAGGTGTCGATTTTATCCTGGCGAGCGATAGCGAGCCTGTAAATTAAGAGGAACCGGCCTTCGGCCGGGACATTTTTCTACCGAAAAATGTACACATTTATCTTGAAAGGGACTCAAGGGGGTGTTATTTTAAGCTTGATGGAGGTCTAGGGAACAAACTAAATACCTCCCCTTAAGATATCTGTCTATGTGGGATAATAATATAATCTCAATAGCTCTCCGTATCAACCTGCTTTAGTCATTTATCAGGAAAATCAGAAATGTAGTGATTTTTTAAAGGTGTCTAACAATCTGTGTGTGATAACCCGGGTTCGAATCCTGGTGGATCACATATAATATTATGCTTTCATTAATTTCATTGGAGGTGTTTGGTGTTGTGGTGAAATTAATAACACAAATATATTAGCTAAAACAACATTATATCTTCCATAAATATATTAGCTAAAACAACATTATATCTTCCATAAATATATTAGCTAAAACAACATTATATCTTCCATAAATATATTAGCTAAAACAACATTATATCTTCCATAAATATGAAACTTTGTAGTATAATACAGTATAATACAGTATAATACAGTATAGTACAGTATAATACAGTACAGTACAGTATAATACAGTATAGTACAGTATAATACAGTATAATACAGTATAATACAGTATAGTACAGTATAATACAGTATAATACAGTATAATACAGTATAATACAGTATAGTACAGTATAATACAGTATAATACAGTATAATACAGTATAATACAGTATAGTACAGTATAGTACAGTATAATACAGTATAATACAGTATAATACAGTATAATACAGTATAATACAGTATAGTACAGTATAATACAGTATAATACAGTATAATACAGTATGATACAGTATAATACAGTATAATACAGTATAATACAGTATAGTACAGTATAATACAGTATAATACAGTATAATACAGTATAGTACAGTATAATACAGTATAATACAGTATAATACAGTATAGTACAGTATAATACAGTATAATACAGTATAATACAGTATAATACAGTATAGTACAGTATAATACAGTATAATACAGTATAATACAGTATAATACAGTATAGTACAGTATAATACAGTATAATACAGTATAGTACAGTATAATACAGTATAATACAGTATAATACAGTATAATACAGTATAGTACAGTATAATACAGTATAGTACAGTATAATACAGTATAATACAGTATAATACAGTATAGTACAGTATAATACAGTATAGTACAGTATAATACAGTATAGTACAGTATAATACAGTATAATACAGTACAGTACAGTATAATACAGTATAATACAGTATAGTACAGTATAATACAGTATAATACAGTATAGTACAGTATAGTACAGTATAATACAGTATAATACAGTATAATACAGTATAATACAGTATAGTACAGTATAGTACAGTATAATACAGTATAATACAGTATAAGACAGAGCATGAACAGAAACAAAAACAACAACACCTAAACGAGGCAAGAAATGTAGAACATAATTAAAAGTGTATATATAGCTAACAATATACAGTATATATATATATATATATACAGTGTATATATAGCTAGCAATATACAGTATATATATATATATATATATATATATATATATATATATATATATATATATATATACAGTGTATATATAGCTAGCAATATACAGTATATATATATATATATATATATATATATATATATATATATATATATACAGTGTATATATAGCTAGCAATATACAGTATATATATATATATATATATATATATAGTGTATATATAGCTAGCAATATACAGTATGTTATCGGCAAACACTGTACATAACATTATGTTATGGTTATAATGTATTCAGTCACAAATATACAGTATATATATATTCGCTATTGACAATACAATATCAACGTTTTTTAGATATATTTTTAATATAACAAAACCAAGCTAAGTCACGTTTATTTGCTTTCAGGTATAAATATATTATTCTAGGAAATGTAACCATCACGGATTGTATTTACTATTTACGTTAACATCGGATACCAGTTCATTAAGAAGAAAGGAAAGCAGAAAGCAAAAATTATAATCAGCCACAATGTAACGCAAGAAGAGAAAACATCGGACACAATGGCGAGAGACGATGATGCGGGAATTTTTGTTTGGGGAATTTCCAAGAGTGTAAGAAAAGTAAAGGAACGAATGGTGGACACAAGTAAACGGAAATGATGATGGAGAGAAGAATCAATATAAAGAATGCTTGATTGGGGAGAAATGGTAAAAATATCTCTTAGTTTGGTTACCTTTCTCTGATAACAGAAACACCAATAAGGGGACAGGGTTTATTTATAATGTTATCTATATATTTACTTATTATTATTTTACTTTCCTTCTTAGACCTCCATCAAGTTAAATAGATTATCCTCTAGATCCCCCTTCAAGATATATTTGTACATTTTTTGGTAGAAAAATGTCCCGGCCAAAGGCCGATTCCATCTTAAAAACAAGCTTGCTATCGCTCGCCAGGACAAAAAATCGACACCTAATTGAGATAGATGGGGTTGCAGAAAAACCGAAAACCTCACCTTTAACAAGGAATATGAAGATACAAACTGCAGATCTCTCTCTCTCTCTCTCTCTCTCTCACTCTCTCTCCCTTTGTTGAATTGTATCTTTACATGTTTTATAAATTATAATAACGTTGAGATATATTTTATTGTGTCTTGCGGTCTCAGCAGAACATAAGTAATTATCCAATCATCTAGATTTTATCATTATCGTAACATAACTTGCTATAAATGTTATCACTGGCAATGTATAATCTATATCACAAAATGTATGTACGCTTTATCAATATATTTGTCTTCGCTTAGCATTTTTTATATTGATATAATTAAGGTGTCTACACAGCTTTATTCTTATTTTCGCTTTGCTTAACCCCTTGAGGATTATGACGCATTTCATCATTTTATTCTGGCTATCATTATACAATTTCATACAGTTTGGGAAGGATCTGTGGGAGTTAAAAGTGTAAAAACTGGCCCAATCAACCCTAAGACTATCATAATTATAGCCTTCTTAATCTGAATATAATCGTCCAATAGTTGCCAGAAAATAGAACATTATTGCGTCCTAGAATTACGACAAGGTTAACAATTCACCAAAATGATTAGCTATTAAGCAATGTATGTCCAATTTATTAACCCCTTCAACACCATGGTGTATATTTAATTATATTTTGGTTATCGTTAGACGATTTTCTTTAGCATATAAACTACCTCTAGGACTCAAAGGGGTAAATATGATCTCAATAAACCCCCTGAATAACAAAGTCCTTCTTAAACTGCATAAAGTCGTATATTTCTAGCCAGAATCAAAGGTCAAAATACGTCATAGTACTGAAGGGGTTAGATATATTCTTTGGTACTGGTAAACATTCATACATTATAGCTATCATCATATTTTTTGGTACTGGTAAACATTCATACATTATAGCTATCATCATATTCTTTGGTACTGGTAAACATTCATACATTATAGCTATCATCATATTCTTTGGTACTGGTAAACATTCATACATTATAGCTATCATCATATTCTTTGGTACTGGTAAACATTCATACATTATAGCTATCATCATATTCTTTGGTACTGGTAAACATTCATACATTATAGCTATCATCATATTCTTTGGTACTGGTAAACATTCATACATTATAGCTATCATCATATTCTTTGGTACTGGTAAACATTCATACATTATAGCTATCATCATATTCTTTGGTACTGGTAAACATTCATACATTATAGCTATCATCATATTCTTGGTACTGGTAAACATTCATACATTATAGCTATCATCATATTCTTTGGTACTGGTAAACATTCATACATTATAGCTATCATCATATTTCCATCGGTAACAATCGCGTTTACGCAACTTCTTTGATTGACTATTTGGTTTACTAATATACTAGAACAGGAGACAGAAACCGATCCCGTTTTGGATCACCATTTTTTACAATTATGTAAGTATATAATAATGTATGCTATGTTATGTATGTATATAATAATGTATGTTATGTTATGTATGTATATAATAATGTATGTTATGTTATGTATGTATATAATAATGTATGTTATGTTATGTATTTATATAATAATGTATTATGTTATGTATGTATATAATAATGTATGTTATGTTATGTATGTATATTATAATGTATGCTATGTTATGTATGTATATATTAATGTATGTTATGTTATGTATGTATATAATAATGTATGCTATGTTATGTATGTATATAATGTATGCTATGTTATGTATGTATATAATAATGTATGTTATGTTATGTATTTATATAATAATGTATGTTATGTTATGTATGTATATAATAATGTATGTTATGTTATGTATGTATATAATAATGTATGTTATGTTATGTATGTATATAATAACGTATTATGTTATGTATGTGTATAATAATGTATGTTATGTTATGTATGTATATAATAATGTATGCTATGTTATGTATGTATCTAATAATGTATGCTATGTTATGTATGTATATAATAATGTATGCTATGTTATGTATGTATATAATAATGTATGCTATGTTATGTATGTATATAATAATGTATGCTATGTTATGTATGTATATAATAATGTATGCTATGTTATGTATGTTATGTTATGTATGTATATAATAATGTATGCTATGTTATGTATGTATATAATAATGTATGCTATGTTATGTATGTATATAATAATGTATGCTATGTTATGTATGTATATAATAATGTATGCTATGTTATGTATGTATATAATAATGTATGCTATGTTATGTATGTATATAATAATGTATGCTATGTTATGTATGTATATAATAATGTATGCTATGTTATGTATGTATATAATAATGTATGCTATGTTATGTCTTTGTGTTTTCCTTCCTCTGTTCTTCGTCTCTTTTAAAAAAAAAAAAAAAAAAAAAAATTATAATATACATCTCCTTTTACCTATCCAATAAACAGTGTTCACCTAATCACAAAACACATATCAAACTAGTTATTTTTTTTTGAACTAAGCAAAATATATTTTATTCATCACTTCACCGTTTCTAGTTATAAATTAATTCACTGCTTTACCAATGTAGAAGTTCAGTCATAAATGTTATCAATAGGTGTATAACTGTATATTGTAATTTGTGTATGTATTGATTGATATTATAAGGGTAGATAGAAGGGAAGGTGTGGTGGGATGGTCTTGCCACTGGACTGGTAATCCAATGGTCACGGGTTCAAATCCCGAATTACCAATGGGAAGATATTATTGGGATGGAATTTGTGCAGTACCTATATGTATCAGTGCATTATCACAAAGCCCACCTAAACGCCCAAAAAATACCCTCATTGTTCCCTGATTAAATAGCCTCTCAGCCTATGCCCGAAAGGGAGTAGTTGGAATATAGAAAAACAAAATAAGAAATAAAAAAGATAGATCAACGGAGTGATAGGTCCAGTTTATGTTGTTGCCTCTTTTCATCCAATTGACGGCTCAACCTGTTGGCAACATTATCAATATATACTACATGCGTAGGGATTAATGTAATTCTATCTATTATATTTATATCTATCAACTTTCCAAATAATTCACTACCGACGGTATTGAGTTACCCAAATCAGTATTCATCTATTCATTAATCAATCCATTTACCATTTCACATCCAGACATCCATTGCCTAACGTTTCAACAATCCAAGTATCTTATCAATTGTTTCTATATTTAACTCTCTTTTATTGTATTTATATTCAACCATCCAATCTTCCATCTTCTGTGATAATAATGTTATCAATCCATACATCCATTTCTGTATTAATCCTTCCAAATAACACCCTTCCATCCAGTAACCGATTATCCTAACCCCTTTTCCACCAATACATTAAGGGGGCCAACCAAGCTTTTTTTATCTTTATCTCCTTTTCTCTCTTTCTCTGGCTTGTATCCATTTGGCCCAATTCAGTCAACTGTTTTAAGACGTTTATCCCCATCCAGGTGTCGATTTCTTCCTGGCGAGCGACAGCGAGCCAGCATTGTATGGAGAAATCCGGCTTCAACGGACAAATGTTTCTATCGAAAAACGTACAAATTTAGCTTGCTGTCAAAACAAAAATATATACATTATATGCTGGCTCGCTACCGCTCGCCAGGAAAATATTGACACCTGGATGGGGGTAAACGTCGTAAAACAGTAGGCTGAATGGGGCCGAATGGATACAAGCCAAAGAGAGAGAGGGAGAGAAAGAGAAAAAGAACGAGGTGGGCTCCCTTAACTGCTTTCACACCTTTCTCATATATTCAGCCATCTAATACCTTACGCCCATAATTTACCGCCCGTCTCTCCATCCAGCCATCACCCTTCTTCATTTTATATTTATACAAGTCACATTCGTCTATCATGCCATTTAACTATAATTGTATTCATTCAATAAACTACAATTCCATACTTCCATCCACCTACTTACCAGTTCATCCATCAAGCAACCAATTAATCCATCCATATAACCACCTTTCGATCCATACATTCACCTCTTTAACCCCTTCTGTACCGATGACTTTATTTTTAATTCTATTCTAGCTATATTTAGACGACTGTGTGCAGCTTCAAAAGGATCTGCAGTAGTAAAAAGGGTTAAGTGAGATAGTTCAAAGCCTGTTAAGGGGAGATCTCCACGTGAGGGATTTTTGTCTTGACCCCTTTCTCCCTCATGTTTAGCCCCATTGCTTTTGATATCATAAAAAGTTTGCCCCATTAGTTTAGCGATTTTAAGAACTTTCACCCCATATTAAGACCTTTCGTGCACTTCAGGTGTCGATTTTATCCTGGCGAGCGATAGCGAGCCTGTAATTTAAGAGGAACCGGCCTTCGGCCGGGACATTTTTCTACCGAAAAATGTACAAATTTATCTTGAAAGGGACTCAAGGGGGTGTAATTTTAAGCTTGATGGAGGTCTAGGGAACAAACTAAATACCTCCCCTTAATTACTGGACACCTTTTTTTAAGCCGAGTAAAATCGTCCAATAGTAGCCAGAATAAATATAAAATGAAAGCACAGGTACTGTAAGGGTTAGCGAGACGGTATGCTAGTTTTTTGGTCTATCTAGTTATTCAATCATTTATTTTTTAGTTTCCTCGCTAGGTCTCCAGGATCAAACTTTAAAGATACATGAGGGAAAAGGGGGTCAAGAAAAAAACGAAAACTTCCCCCTTAACAGCTTTCACGCCTTTCCTGCCCATACACCCACCCATCTAATCCGCCCACGCCCATAATTCACTAGTTAGCAAGACATCACCGCCCCCCTCCATCCATCCATCACCCCCCACCAGTCAAGCCAGTGTTCTTGTTTTAGCCAGAGCCCGCCACCATCTATTTCTCATTTGTAAAGCTGTAAAGGAAGTTAATTAGGTGAGTGATAAGAGAAACTGCATGATCCTTCCCGGGGCCCAGTCATTTCCGGAGCTGAGGAGGAGGAGGAGGAGTGGGAGTGGTTGGGGGGGAGGAGGAGGAGGAGGAGGAGGAAGAGGAGGAGGAGGAGGAGGAGGAGTAGTAGTAGTAGTAGGAGGAGAAGGAGGAGTGGGAGTGGTTGGGGAGGAGGAGGAGTGGGAGTGGGAGTGGTTGGTGAGGAGGAGGAAGAAGAGTGGCAGATGGATCAAAGAGATGGAAGGAGGAGTGACAAAGAGGGAGATGTAAACCTAGAAAGGGGTGGAAGGATGGAGTTTAGAAGGAGGAAGAGGAGGGGAAAATGGAATTAAAATATGAAAGGAAGAGTAGGGGGAAGGAAGAGGAGGATTAGAAGAAGAACGAGGGAGAGATGGAATAACTAGATGGAAAAGGAAAAGGAGAAGCGGAATACGGAATGAAAAGGAGCAGACGGAAAAGAAGAAATAGAAAGAGAAGGCAATGGGAGAAACAGGAGGAGGAGGGGGAAAGGAAAGTAGGAGAATAAATATCTATCTATCTATCTATCTATATGCCCAGGCCCAATCCCCATTTTGGGGGTAGCCGACTCAAGACAGAGCAAGAACAGGGAAAACACAAAAACAACATAAAACAAAAAATAAACACAGATAAAAAACACAAGCTCTCACACATCCAGGTCACCCAGGAGAAGACCCAGAGACCAGGGTTACCAAGGTCGCTCCAGCACTCCCCCGGCCCCTGACCACCCGGAGAGGTTCCGATCTCGGCAGGCAGACATGCAGCGGAGCCAAAGCCACAAGCCCTCCCACCACACTTCCAGGCACACCCTTCATATTAATCGTCTCCCCGGGCCAGGCGCCTGATGGACTATTATCTAGTCCAACTTGCGCCCGACCCCTTACTCCAAATGACCACGTGTTCACTCAACTATTCACAAGCATTCTCCATTCACTCCTGTCCACCACCACTTCCCCTGCCTGATCTATAGTCATTCCTCTATCATCCAAAGCCTTTCTTACACAGTCTCTCCATCTCAATGGGGGTCTTCCTGCCCTTCTATCTCCCCTTGTACCTGACTCACATATTCTCTTTGTAAGCCTTTCATCTCCCATTCGTTCAACATGACCATACCAGCTCAGCACCCTTCTGTCCACTCTGGCTGACAAATGTTCCTGCTGCCCCACTCTCCTACGTATCTCTTCATTCCTCAATCTGTCTCTACGAGTAACTCCACACATACTCCTCAAGCAGCTCATCTCCATCACATCCAGCCCTCTTTTCTCCTTTTTCTTCAGAGCCCATGTCTCAGCCCCATACATCACTGTTGGCACAACAATTCCTTGATACAGTGCACTTTTTACTTTCACTCCGAGATTTCTCGTCTTCCACATACTTCCCATTGCTCCGAAAACCTTCCTTCCTTCACACACTCTCTGTTTTACCTCTGTTTAAATATGAAGAGTTGATATTAAAACGAGAAGGATATACGCAAAAGAAGATCGTGAGAAAATACATATA
>CM064501.1:45106366-45175878 GCA_032716605.1 Paralithodes platypus
ACTAAAATAAATACACAAATTAAATAAACTACTATATGGAATGTGAGAGCAGTACGGCTTGCTTAGTATTCCATCTGGTAGCCTTCCTTCTTCAGATAAGGGGATAAGGGCAGAATCACACGGACGCTATTCTCGGCAATTTTCTAAGCGGCAATATTTCTTCGGCATCATTTAAGACGATATCACACCAGCACTTTTTCCGGCAATTTTCTAAGTGCAATAGTATAATAAAAAGGACGTCACCGGTACTGAAAGGGTTAATCAGACCTATTAGAATGACCAGGCCATGAACTTTCACAAAAACGGCGGATGGGTAAAAATAACGAATGGCAGTGAAAGTAACCATACAATAAACAATTAGAGGGCATTCCATAGAGGTGCTAACTCATGCCTTGTGCGCGCCAGGAGAAAACCAGGCCCGTCACGCTAGAACTCCACCCACTCTATGTAGTCATCACACTGATATGCCACATTCATTAACCCTTTCACTAACGGGGTTGGCTGTTGTTTAATTTCCACTATGTTTAGACGACTTTATGCAGCTTGGAAAGGATCTGTGGTAGTTAAAAGGGGTTAATTGGGATAGTCTGTAGTCTCTTAATTGCTACACGTCTGTCCTAAGCTGAAGTAAATCGTCTAATAATTGCCGGAATATAATGAAAAGGAAATGACCAGTACTGAAGGGGTTAAAGGAAGAGCAAACACAATTAGATAAAGCTACTGGATATATTAAACAATCATACACGAGTTACTGGGCGTCCTACATATGAGCTAACTCTCTTGGACATGGCAAAGGTAAATGATGAATGGTAATCATACGGAAAAGCTATGCAATAACTCATGAAGATGAGAGAGAGAGAGAGAGAGAGAGAGAGAGTTATTCCTGCTTAACATAATGTTATGATTGTATGTTATAGTCTACAGTATATAATATACTGTATAGTCAGACGTAAGCCAAACCATTAATCCATAATTTGAGATAAGGACTATTGTTTGACCACTCAAGTACAGTCGCAATCCATAAAAGTAAGCCCCCCCCCCCCTTGACTCAAGAAATATTGGTATCCCGTGTCTTTCTGGATGACAGGTAAACGTGGCACAAACGAATATACTCCACTCCGTTTTAGCACAGGTGGCTCGAACAGCAAAATGAACCCTCGATGGTTTTGATATATCAACGTTAGTTTTTGCTTTCCTTTGCAATCAGTTTTTTAAGGGTCAGCCAAATAAAATATTGCACAATTATTTGCAAATAAACAATAATTCACAAATACATTTATCACACGGCTATATTTACCTTGAAACGAATGAAATTCCAAATAATTACAAACAAATTCCTCAAAGTGTCCGAAGCCTACAAGTTCAAAATAGAATAAACTTTTTAAGCAATACTATTTATAGTAACATGACACTATTTTTTAACGAAGGACATAATAAAATACAGTATATCGCAACCCAAAGTCACAAGATCTAGTCGAGTCCTACCGCAATAAAAACAACTGTATTATTATACCCCGGGAGATTCTATTTCGTATTTTAAAACCTTGCTAAAGTGCTTTCCTAAATATATCATTACATACAGGTATATTTAAACAGCTTTAATGTGTTATAAAGGGCTTAGGCCATACATAATCAGAAATATCACTATTTGTTTGTGCTAATTTCGTCCGTGTGGGATTAGGGAAGCCTTTCTGTGAGTTTAAATAATATGGCAGTAAATTCTGAATACACGTAATCCATGTCTACTATTTGCGACAATACAAAACCTGGGCAATACCTGACTACCGTAGGTAAAACGAAAGTCAAATTGCATCGTTATCTTCAAAGAGTTAAGTTAGTCGAGAATGGGATTTCTTTACATATATACTTATTTCAAAGTTATCATGTAGCCGATTGCGTCACATTAGTCATTGCATTACTCTCATTTAGCATTTAAACATGCTGTAATTACTGGGTGAATATAATGCCCTTGAAAAATATAGTTTTTAATAAGTAAATAAAGTAATTGGACAACATCAGAGTTTAGTTTTTTTCCTCATGGGAGCTACTTCATTCTGCCACGAACTCTGTATTCAAAAGTCTATAGTATCGCAACATTAGTGGATTATTGAATCATGAGGATCGAAATCTGATCTGGGTAAAAAGTTTAAAGTAACAAGATTGAATGTAAAAATATTATTTGGTGAAATAATATATCATCATTTGTAATATTTTTACTATTCAACAACTTCCAATATAATTCCATTATCTCTCTCTCTCTCTCTCTCTCTCTCTCTCTCTCTCTCTCTCTCTCTCTCTCTCTCTCTCTCTCTCTCTCTCTGGGCTTCCTATCTTAATTGACTTGGTTCTGCACTTCTACCAACCTATATTTTTGTCGAGTTTTGTTATTATTATGTTAATGATTTCCAAGTTAGTCCATATATATATTATAAACTCTATGTATAGTGAAAGTTTGTCAGAAACAATGTTACTATTCCTAGAGCTGAAAACTTAAGATAATATATTTTACCCATATTTATGGCGGTATGCCTGAACAGAGTGAGCTGTGCATTTTAGGAAGGTCAGGTCTTCCTAAAGAATCATGGTAATCTCTACCTAGTGTCAGAGAGCAATGGAAGCTAAAATGATTTCAAATTAGGAAAAGGAGGGGGGTGGGGGAGAGTAGTTTAGCAGGGCACACAAGAATATCGACTTTATATATTACCATCAATAGAGAGGAATATAGTATGAAGTTGAAAAACGGTTGCCAGTTGTTGTAAATGTCATCAATAATGCTTGATCATTAAAGTTGTTTCAATGCAGTGAATATAAGTAATTGTTTTGTCGATTGATTCACAGACATAATTAACTTCATGATCTTAACACGTTTTTTTGTATAATCTGCAATGTTTTAAATGACTACCCCTAATCAATTAGAACCATAATCAATATGCCTCATTTGGGTGCGTAGGCCTGGTGCAGATTACCGTGTCCAGTTATACAAGTAATTTACATCCTGCGAAAATAAGCAACATACTGTAGTTGCAGTCACCCACAAAATATGCAACATACTGTAGTTGATGTCAACCACAAAAGGTTTATATGGCTGTTCGAACTTCTGTTTCATTTGAGCGGAGTGTGTTCGTTTGTGCGTTCCCAAGTTTACCCATCGTTCAGAAAGATTCTAGCAAATTTTATAGCTAGCATCGAAGGGGGCTTACTTTTAGGGATTGAGACTGTACACTCGCTCCAAGAAGTATCTGCACCCCTATGCTGATCATCTGGTGTGTAGAGCTCGGTAGGGTTGGCACCTCTGCCTGCAACTATATCCATGTGTCAGTGACGATCGTCTCTGACACATGGATATAGCTGCAGGCAGAGGTGTCAACCCTATCAAGTTGTACACACCAGATGATCAGCGTAGGGGTGCAGATACTTCTTGGACCGAGTGTACATTTTCGAAGCTGTTTCGGGCTGAATTAAATCTCAGTGTTAATTCTTTGCCAGCTATTCAAATTTCGGAGGTTCGTTTAATCAATTCGAGACTTCAAATTGTATCAGAATAAATTACCGATACTGTACCTATATTAGATGGACATATAATACAATGGGAGAACGCGGATAAACGAATCCAATAATTTCGATTATTAGTCGAATTCATGAAGTAAATTTTTAAATAAAAACAAAAAATATATAGGAAAAGTGGGGATTGGGCCTGAGCATATAGATAGAAATAGATAGATAGAAATAGATAGATAGAAATGAATACCGTATGTAACACAGATCCAGGATTTATGTTAATAAATACCGGTACCGTAACTAATAATATATTGAACAATATAATTTTATGTTGTAGTAAGTTAAAACAAAAAAAGTATAGAAATATGAAGTCTTACTGATAAATATAATTTGATAGTACTAGTTGATCATTTTTTTTCTGCTTGCTAATTCTCTTTTTCTCTTTCCTCAGGTGAGTCCAATCAACACGGGTAAACTGGAGGATGACATAAAGCCTAGGTAAGAGGTATTAGTTCTTGACCGTACCTGGTGTTTGGATTTCTAAGATTCATTCCCATTTTTCGAGGCTTCAAAGTGTATCAGAATTAATGGCCTCGACTATATATATATATATATATATATATATATATATATATATATATATATATACTGTATATATACATTTTTTCTAGCAAATACCAATACTAAATATAAATATTTTGTATGTGTGTATGAAGGAGACAAAAGGCAAAGCTTCCTGCAACAATTGTCTCCCACACTGTTTGAAGAGTGAGAGAGCCAAATTAGGCTTTTATTGTTATTGAAGAAAAAAAAAGTGGTGTGTTTGTTTAGTGTAGTAAAATGGATATGAGGAGGTGTATGTGAGAGCTAGCTGGATTGCTCTCTGTGTAGGTGAGACAGAAACAGTGAGGGAAGCCAGACAAATGAAACAGGAGCTCCAGCAACTCCTGATTATCACATGGCTATGAGGCCTCCCCTGGGTATTGTCCCGCTCGATTGGTGTGTACAATCTCCCCAAGATAATATACTGGAAAACCAAATATGATTGACTGAATGTTGTCTCTGTCCAACCCCTGAAACAGTTCCTGCAAACTAGAATCAACCATGCTAATAACCATGACCACTATAGTCCATTTTGTTCCAGCTGAGGGTAAATTGTCATGTTTCTATCTTTGTTACTCAGCTATAAGGTAGATTTTGTAGCGAAAGATGATGGTTATTATGAAAACTTGGCATTAATATGACACACAGCCATAGTCAGTTTCATATATTTCCATTAAGTATCGAGAAATCAGATAATAAGAGATTCAATTTAACATCAGCTGGAAAAATATAGACTTTATAGTGTCTTGTTTGATATGTCTTGCTCCTTATCATGGTTTAACCCCTGAAATGATGCCTTCTAACTTTCTCCTGTTCCTTGTCACGTTACAACTCTTGATATCAGTGTTCCAAATCATCCTTAACCTTTTGTTTTGTCTATATTCCAACTACTCCCTCTCGGGCATAGGCTGAGAGCCTGTACATTCTACTGCTGAACATGGTGAAGCCCGTGAAGTCTCGTTCCAGTCTAAAGAGTAAGACATGTACGGTCGCGCTAATAAGTCATGTCCCAGCTGTCATTACGTTTGGCTCGCTCTGTGCTGTATTAATGTCTGTCAGATGTTGAATAGGGTGGGTAAGTGTAGGAATATGTTTGTATATTTCACTCGATAGGAAGAAATGAAGCTTAGATATTGCTGATACCCATTATTGATCAAAACATATTTGGTGCCGCCGAGGCTATCACTTATTAGCGCGACTGTACACGAACATTGCCATCTACTACGTCATGTTTTCGTTCTTCCCCTGTTCAACCACTCGACTCCTTCCTCCTTGTAACTTCCATCAACCATACTAATAGCCACTATAGCACTGTCTTGTCTTACACATTCTGCTTCTTGTTTCCACCCAACTAGTAAACAATATCCCCCACACCACCTTCTATTATAATCCATTAAGGGGAGATATCGACTTGAGGGATTTTTTCTGGACCCCCTTTCTCCCTCATGTTTATTATTAGCCCCATTGCTTTTGAGATTTTAAGACAGTCGCCCCATTAGTTTGGCGATTTTAAGAACTTTCGCCCCCATTTCCGTCAATTTTAAGACCTTTCGTGCAATTTAGGTGTCGATTTTATCCTGGCGAGCGATAGCGAGTCTGTAATTTAAGAGGAACCGGCTTTCAGCCGGGACATTTTTCTACCGAAAAATTTACAAATTTATCTTGAAAGGGGGTCAAGGGGGTGTAATCTTAAGCTTGATGGATATCTAGGGACCAAACTAAAAACCTCCCCTTAACACTGTCTCTTCTTTCATCTCCGGTTGATTTCCCCGGTCTACCCATTTCACCATATCTAAGCTGACGTTGAGCTTTTGGACCTCCCTGGTATTGTCCTATTAGTTTGGTGATTTTAAGACTTTTAGCCCCAATAATATGGCAATGTTAATACGTTTCGCACCATTAATTTTTATAAAATTATTTATTTTTATTTATTTATTTATTTATTTATTTTGTTTATTTGTCTATTAATTTTTATATATTAATTAATTTATTTTTATTTATTTATTTATTCATTTATTTATTTTGTTTGTTTGTCTATTATTTTTTATATATTAATTAATTAATTAATTAATTTATTTATTTTGTTTATTTGTCTATTAATTTTTATATATTAATGTATTTATTTATTTATTTATTTATTTATTTATTTATTTGTATTTATTTATTTATTTATTTATTTATTTATTTATTTTGTTTATTTGTCTATTAATTTCTGTAGGCGAGTAAAAGTGACCCTGAAACTTGGGGGGGGGGGATTTTTTTTTAGTTTGAAAGGGTGACGTATTAGGCATTTTTTTTTTATATTTATACATTATTTATTTAATTAATTTTAGTTAAGGGGTAAACTACAAAAAAACAAAAATAATAGCTAATGATAAACCAAGCAACACAATAATCCCCGAAGACGTCGGCCGGGCTAGTGTTAACCCTTTGAGTCCTAGCGACGTGTGTTATATTTTATTCTAGCCTAGATTGATTCGATATTATGGAGCTTCGGAAGGATCTGTGGTAGGTAAAAGGGTTGGTCGAGATTGGTTGATGAAGCCTTATTATTGCTAGAGGTCCGTCCTAAGCTGAATACAATCGTCTAATCATTGCCAGAATAGGATGAAAAGGATGTCCCTGGTACTGTGTGGGTTAACCCTATCAGGTGCAGGGCGGGCCAATTTGGATCCTCCCAGTTTTACTCCATTAGCTTGGAGATTTTAAGACTTTTCATCTCATTAGTTTGGCGATTATATGATGCTTCAACCCAGTAAGGTGTCGATTTTTCCTGGGCGAGCGATAGCGAGCCTGCAATTTGGGAGCTGGGAATTTTTTCTACCGAAAAATGTACACATTTAGCTTGAAGGGGGTCTGGGGAACGTTTTTTTTAGTTTGAAGGGGGTTTGGAGAGGCGTTTTTCCAAGTCTCGGGGTAAGCTAAAAATACATTGTTCGAAAATGGCTAAAATAATTAAAACCCTCAATAATAATACAACAGAATACCATAATAACCCCTAAGACGTTGCACCAAATAGTGTTAAAGGGTTTATGACTTGATTGGTGAAGCAGTCCGTTGTTGACTGTCCTACGGTTTTTGTTGTCCTCATGTTACCTGTCTCCGTACTATCATATAACTTGCAACCTAGCTAGTTCCTAAACACGTAAGTCAAGGAGAGAGAGAGAGAGAGAGAGAGAGAGAGATATTTACATAGCTACACTGGCCACACAGACCTTACGATCCAAACGAGATCAGGACTTAATTCTAGTAGAGATGGCATATCCGATAGAAAAGAAAAGTTGAAGGAAAGGATAGAGATAGAGAGAGAGGGTGGGGGTAGAGAAGAGAGAGAGAGAGAGAGAGAGAGAGAGAGAGAGAGAGAGAGAGAGAGAGAGAACAATCATCTACACCCTATCTCGCTGCTCAACCAATACCAGAGGTGGTCTTTGGCTCAACACGTAAATCAAGGAGAGAGAGAGAGAGAGAGAGCGAGATAAAAGATAGGAGAGAGAGAGAGAGAGAGAGAGAGAGCGAGAGAGAGAGATGATAATTAAGGTAGGACACTAGAGATCATTGAGCATATAATACAATGACCCTCCTCTTTGATAGTGTGTGAGGGAGGTGTTGGTGGTTGTGGATGAGACAGTCTCCCTATATGACAAATGATTGAGTCCTATTACAGGTAGTCGTTATAGGTATCTAGTTCAGTACCCATCACTACTACTACTACCTCCACAACACTACTACTACTACTACTACTACTACCACCACCACCACCACCACCACCACCACCACCACCACACTACTACTACTACCACAACCACCACCACCTCCACTACCACCACCACCACCACTACCACCACCACCACCACCACCACCACAACTACCACTACAACACTATCACTACCACCACCACCACTACTACCACTACCACCACCACCACTACTACTACCACAACCACCACCACCTCCACTACCACCACCACCACTACCACTACCACCACCACCACCACCACCACCACCACCACCACCACCAATACTACTACTACCACCACCACCACCACCACCTCCACTACCACCACCACCACCACCACCACCACCACCACCACAACTACCACTACAACACTATCACTACCACCACTAACACCACCACCACTACTACCACTACCACCACTACCACCACCACCACCACCACCACCTCCACTACCACCACCACCACCACTACCACTATCACTACCACCACTAACACCACCACCACTACTACCACTACCACCACCACCACTACCACCACCACTACTACCACAACCACCACCACCTCCACTACCACCACCACCACTACCACTACAACACTATCACTACCACCACTAACACCACCACCACTACTACCACTACCACCACCACCACCACCACAACACTACTACTACCACAACCACCACCACCTCCACTACCACCACCACCATCACAACTACAACACTATCACTACCACCACTAACACCACCACCACTACTTCCATCACCATCACTACAACACTACCACCACCACCACCACACTACTACCACCACCACCACCACCACCACCACCACTACCACCACCACCACCACCACCACACTACTACCACCACCACCACCACCACCACCACCACCACCACCACTATTACCACCACCACATCTGTCGGTGATACATTGGATACTACGATAATAATTAATTAAAAAGGAATTAAATAACATTATTAATATAAATATAAACAAAGTAAACACATTGAATATATACAAAACACTGATGCAAAACACATCTAAGAGGATCTAGATATATTGTCAAATTGGTCACAAACATGTCACTATCACCCTTATATTTTATGGTCAGACCCCCCCCCCCCTCCCATCACCACACACACACACACACACACACACACACACACACACACACACACACACACACACACACACACACACACACACACACACACACACACACACACATGGTCGCTTTAGCACTCAGAGTTTTGTATTTGGACGCTAAAGAATATATCAGTGGAGAGAAAATTAATGCAACATGAGAGAGAGAGAGAGATAGTTACACGGCGTTACAAGGAATAGTTAGTATCTCGAAGACCTTGCAGTCCATTCCGGGGAGTTACTCGAAGTGGAAGGCGGGAAACTGTTTAGTGAAACTACACTTAATACAGAGTGTGCAAAATACTGTCTACTCTTTTCTTGAAATACTCTACTGAAAAACTTAACAACTTCTGAAGAAAGTTTGTTACAGGTAGAACAGATCTTATATTATGTGAACAAGTTTTCTGCAAATACTAGTGCTGAACCTTTTTAATTGTAACTTCCAGCCATGTTTGCGCGTTGTGTTCATATTTAGGATAAACATTTTGATATAATTTTGATAACATTTTGGTATAATTCGAAATTGTCAAACCCATTAACTATTTTAAATACGTCCATGAGCTGACCCCGTAGTCTGTGAATTTCTAACAAAATGAGATCAAGAACTTCTAACCGTTCCTCATAGCTCAGTCTTCTAATTAAGCTTTGTAGCCCAGCTTGTATTCTTTCCAGTCGCTCTATATCTTGGAGACCAGAATTAAACAGCCTACCCCAGGAGAAGCCGCATCAGAGTTGTAAAGTGTGAGGACTTTTTCCTTATTCCTATCCTTAATTTGCCTAATAATTTCTGAAATGAGAGAGAGAGAGTGTGTGTGTATGTGTGTGTGTGTGAGAGAGAGAGTGAGAGTAGCAGTGTTTGTGTGTGTGAGAGAGTGAGTGAGAGTAGCAGTGTCTGTGTGTGTGAGAGAGAGATAGAGATAGATAGTGTGTAAATGTGTGTGTGAGAGAGAGAGAGAGTGAGAGTGAGTATTGGAGAGGCCAGAGGAGTGAGTAGAGCTGACAGGGAGAGCGCGTGACCCTCGTGAAAAGTAGGGCCTCTTGCCGTGTTGATTTTTACCCCACAATACAGACCCTTCACCCCAGATATAGTGAGAGAGAGAGAGAGAGAGAGAGAGATACAGATTAATAGAGATAGAGATAAATAGAGCGACACACGATATATATATATATATATATATATATATATATATATATATATAGAGAGAGAGAGAGAGACAGAGTTGGATAAAGCTGTGGAGGTAGATAGAGATGGATAGAGAGATAGAGATATACGAAATATATAAAGATATAGATATATAGAGCGAGAGGGATAGAATCACCTTTCTCAAAAGTGTATTGATTTATATCCCACTTAGCGGTTAGGATACACAAATAATTACCAACACACATACACACACATACTCTCTCTCTCTACTAGAATTAAGTCCTGTCCACCTCGTTTGGATCGTAAGGTCTGTGTGGCCAGTGTATATATGTAAATATATGTGAATCTCTCTCTCTTACTCACACTCACTCTCACACACACACACACACTCCTACTCTCTCTCTCTCTCACTCACAAACTCTCTCTCTCTCTCTCTCTCTCTCTCTCTCTCTCTCTCTCTCTCTCTCTCTCTCTCTCTCTCTCTCTCTCTCATAACGTCCAGATTGAGTGACAGTCGGAGAAACAGAAGGAGAGTGGGCAGATATGAACTCTGTCTCTCACATACGTCTCATTTTTTTTTTTTTTTTTTTTTAAGAGACAATGAACGGAGGAAGGAAAAACACAGATAAAACAAAAAGGTCCATGTGCCTAAAGGCATCCTCCATCCATAAAATGTTTGTAACAACTGGATTTAAACATTTGTAGATAGTAAGTTTGTGGAAAGCAATTCGAGGGAAGTGAATTCCAAAGAGTAGTAGTTCTAGGGATAAATGAATTTTGATAAGCAGAAGTTCTGCATTGTGGAGGAGAAAGTGTAAATTCATGGGCGGTCTCAGCTGCCCTAGTTCTACGGGGAAAGATGTGGAGAGGCGGCACAATTGAAGCAAGTTCCTCGGAACAATTGCTGTGAAAATATCTAGAATAATGCAAGGGATGCAATGTTTCTTCGTATGGATAATGTACAAAGGAGTACAAAGGAGTACAAAGGAAATCAAGCAACAACAGATCTAGTGACCCTTCTAGGTTGCTTGTCCTCCAAAACACTGAGGATCAAGTGTCCAAACAGTGGTTTAGAGTGGGTAAGGGAACATTGGAAAGGGAACTACTGCCCTGCCACTAACGTGGCAGGACTAGGAAGTTGTAGGGGACATATGGGTTAGTAACTGAGGGGAGGATAAAGTTATTCATTTACAAACGCAGTCAGTCGCGGGTTTGATGCGAGATATTTGTCTAGGCGGAATTTAAATGAATCAACGGTGCTGCAGTTATTGCAGTCTATAACGTCTCGGGGAAGCCCATTCCACAAGTTGACAACTCGATTGAAGAAGAAATTCTTAGATTCGTGCGAGTTAAAAGATTTACCAATAATTTTGAAACCGTTTCCCCGCGTGTAATTAGATTGGTCGATAGTGAAGTACTTACTACAGTTCATATTGTCGATGCCTTTGATGATTTTGAACACTTGAATTAAGTCGCCTCTTAATCTGCGCTGGGTTAAAGGAAATAGATTTAATTCTCTAAGACGCTCTTCGTATGGTTTGTTCTTTAGGCTAGGTATCATTTTGGTAACTCTACGTTGAACTCGTTCTAGCTTGTTTATCTTTTTGGTAATAAGGGCACCAGGATTGAACGCAGTATTCCAGAAGAGGGCGGACTAATGAATTGTAAAGGGTTAGGATAACTTCTTTGGATTTATGCTCAAATGACCTGCCTATAAAGCCAATTATTTTGTTTGCCTTCTTAACAACTTCTGAACATTGTTGACTCGGTTTTAGGTTACTCGATATTGTTACTCCCAGATCAGTTTCTCTGTTTACATTCTTAAGCTGAGTGCCATTCATCGAATAGTTTGCTTTCTCATTTAGGTATCCGACATGTAGTACTTTACATTTATCCCCATTGAAACTCATTTGCCAAATTTGGGCCCAACATGACAATTTTTCTAGATTGTGTTGCATATCGTCAACTTGTTCTTTTGAGAGTACGCTATTTGCAATTTTTGTATCGTCAGCAAATTTTGAGATTGTGCAGGTGAGACCCTCATCTATGTCGTTGATGTAAATTAGAAAGAGAATTGGTCCTAGTACCGATCCCTGGGGTACCCCGCTACTTACATTGGTCCATTTAGATGCCTTACCGTTTATGACTACCCTTTGCTTTCTGTTGCTGAGCCAATTTTCTATCCATTTCAACACACCGTCTTGTATTCCATGCGCTTTTAGTTAGCAGTAAACGTTTGTGGGGAACTTTGTCAAAGGCCTTTTGAAAATCAAGGTATATAATATCTACAGCTTTACTCTCATCGTAGAGGTTGAGGATATCGTGGAAGAAGTCTAAGAGGTTGGTCCTCTTAGTCTTAGGAAGGTCCTGTGTGATTGCAGGGTTATTGATTAATCTAATAGCTTTATTTTGAATTTTGTCCAACTGCCTCAATGCAACCACTCCACTTCCACTCCACAGAGGTGAACAGTAATCCATCTGAGAACGCACATGACTTTTATATATTACGGCCAACTGCTCGTCAGTGAAGAATTCTCGAATTCTGTACAGGAGTCCCAGTTTTTTAGAGGCATTCTTAGCAATGCTTCTAACATAATGTGTCCAGCTCAAGTTAGTAGTTAATGTTACACCGAGAATGTCAATACTAGGGGAAGTGGGAATATTTACATCATTAAAAAATATATGGGAGTCAGTGAGATTCTGTCGGTTAGAAAATTGAATGTACTTGGTTTTCTGTGCATTAAAGGAAACTAGATTCTTTTGTCCCCATTCTTCAATTCGATAAAAGTCTGGTTCAGAGAAATTGCAGTGCTTATTTTTGAATTTATAAGATCGGGTTGGGTGAAAGAATTGGTAAATGTGAAGGAACTGTGGAGTGTTGAGTCATCTGCGCAGGATGCGTAGTACTTCATACTATCTCTAATATTTACTGTATATATCGTTATATTAGTGTTGGCGTACACATTTACTATCCCCCACCTCAATACTACAACAACAACAACAACAACAACAACAACAACAACAACAACACCTACTACTACTACTACTAATAATAATAATAATAATAATAATAATAATAATAATACCGGTAATAATAATAATAATAATAATTGCACTTCTACTACTACTACTACTACTACTACTACTACTACTACTACTACTACTACTAATAATAATAATAATAATAATAATTGCACTACTACTACTACTACTGCAAAAAAAAAATGATACAATTAATAATAACAAAATTAATAAGAATTATAGAAATTAAAATAACAATGAAAATAATACTGAATCACATCTGTCTCTATTAAGTCTCGAATCATTCTATTATAACCCTCTTACAACCTTACTCGCTCAATCACATACCGTATAATATTATAACTAATTTACTCGGTCACCGTCAAACTCAACTCAAGGTAAACAAACGAATTACGGGGTTACGTTAAGGGAGCCCACCTCGCTTTTTTTTTTTATCTTTCTCTCCCTCTCTCTTTAGCTTGTATCCATTCGGCCTCATTCAGCCTACTGTTTTAAGACGTTTACCCCCATCCAGGTGTTAATATTTTCCTGGCGAGCGGTAGCGAGCCAGCCTATATATATTTTTGTTTTGAGAGCAAGCTAAATTTGTAAATTTTTCGATAGAAAAATGTCTGGCGAAGCCGAATTTCTCCATACAATGCTAAGAAATCGACACCTGGATGGGGATAAACATCTTAAAACAGTTGGTTGAATGGGGCTGAATGGATACAAGCCAGGGAAAGAGAGAAAGATAAAAACAAAAACCGGTGACCCCCCTTAAGCTGCACTTTGGGGAGTTTACCGTGGAGCTCATCTTCGTGGGTTTGTGGTTTCGGGGCTTGGGGTGGGTGAAGTGGACAGTGGACAGCCTGATAAAGAGGGGATGGTATATAATACCCTGTTTACACATTACCATCTATCTATCGATCTATCTATATATTTGCTCAGGCCCATTTTCCGTTTTTTTTTTTTTTTTTTTTTTTTTTTTTTTTTTTTTTTTTTTGCTCAGGCCCATTTCCCCTTTATTTATTTTTTTATTTTTTATTTTTTTTATCTATCTATCTATCTATCTATCTATCTATATAATTGCTCAGGCCAATTTTCCCCCCTTTTTTTTTCTCAGGCCCATTTCCCCTTTTTTATATTTTTGTTATTTTATTTTTATCTATCTATATATTTGCTCAGGCCCATTTCCTCTTTTTTTTTGTTTTTTTTGTTTTTTTTTATAGGACTTCAGAGGCTATCAACCCTTCAAGATCCTAAAGCCAGCACACTGTGAGTCAAGAATAGCGTCAGGACTGGAGCCCCTTTTTAAGAACCCCAGTCCCATGTTTACCATAGATGACTTTACCTGGATAGGACGTCATTAGGCTGGCGTCATACGAACACTTTAGCAGCGGGGGTATCGAAGTCACACTATCCAAGTCAACCAATAGCAATAGTCAAGTCTACTGTCTGACAAATTTTATCTTTCATTTTAACTGTGTTTCGTATCATAAAACTCCTTAATCGTTGAAGTTGAATTTAATAATCAAATAAGCAGCAAAATCAATGTAAGCAAGATGATAACGTGTAGCGATTCCAGGATCCGATACATGTAGCCGATATACTTGCTCCTGCGACGCCGGCTTTACTCCAGGTATAATTCTCCTACTCGACGAGACAGAGAAACGGGCGAGGGAACGCGACAGTGGTCCCGGACCCTGAACATAGGAACTTTAAATGTTGTTTCTGTTCGGGCTCTGTCTTGTGTCGGCCAACCCCAGCAATGGGGTATGTGCCTGAGTATATACATACATACATACATACACTCAGATACCCCACACATAGGAATTCGTGGACCCCCTATATTTGTCTTTATACAATTATATTTCAATCTGGATTGATCTGAATGTTGGGTTGAAACAGGGGTGTGTGATGTCCTCGTGGTTGTTTACTGTATATATGGATGGAGTCATGAAAGAAATACAAGGAAAAGCAGTGGATGTTGGTGTATCGCTGATAAGGGAGGGAAATGAGTGGAAGCTACCTGTACTGCTGTTAGCTGATGATACAGTTCTGATGAGCGATAATGAATGGGAGTTGCAGGGTCTGGTAAATATGTTTGGAACAGTGTGCGAAAAACGGAATCTGAAGGTAAATGTGGGGAAGAGCTAAGCGTTGTATAGGTCTTCGAAAGGGGTGAAGGCCACAGAGTGTGAGGTGGGAAGTTGAACGATCAGAGCTAATGGAGAGTGTCAGTTTCATTTACAAATATCTGGGGCAGTGTGTTGAGTAAAGTTTGGGACGTTAAATGGATGAAGAAGTGGTCGGGTGGAGGAGTGCTAACAGTGGATAGAGGGTTGTAGGAGACGGTGTAAGCAGTAACAAGAAATAGGGTGGTCAGTATGGAAGTGAAGAAGTCCTTGCATGACAGTGTGGTAATCCCGACACTGACTTACGGAAGCGAAGCATGGACTTTGGTGGAGAGACTCAGACCAAGAGTGAGAGCGGTGGAAATGAGTTACTTGAGAAGTGTGTGCGGAGTTACATGGAGGGATAGACAGACGAATGAGGAAGTAAGAAGGAGGTGTGGTGTGGAGGTAGATGTGCTGGAAAGTGTGAAAAGGAACACCTTGAGATGGTTCGGCCATATGGAACGTATGGGAAGCGAGAGAATGACTAAGAGGGTGTACGAGAGCGAGGTGGAAGGACAGAGAGAGACGTAAACCGAAAGAGAGGTGTAAGGATGGAGTGAAGAAGTATATGGATGAAGGCGGTGCTGGTTGGGAGGAGGGGCGTATACTGACTGGGGAGAGAGGTGCATGGGGGCGTTTCGTTCGTGGCCACCTCTTTGGGGATCACAGCTTTAAGCAATAGATAGATAGATAGATAGATTGATTTTTAGATAGAACTTTATCATACCCATATTTGTTAGTGAGTAATGGCCCTATCTTAGCCTAATAACATCGTCTAATAATAACCAAAATGTAATGAAAGAACGCGTCACAGTATACTGAAAGGGTTAAGAATGCTAAGTAAAAGCTATCTCTAAAAGCTATATCAGTTATACGCTTCATATACATAGCTCTCTCTCTCTCTCTCTCCCTCCTCCCCTCCCCTCCCCTCCCCCCCCCCCCTTCAGTAGCCTTCCTTACAAATGTTTTCTTTAACAAAATATAGGGAGAGAAAAAAGGGAAGGCCTTTTCTCCGGACCCTACTAAATCGTTCTCTTGTTACGTGGTGCGAGAGAGAGAGAGAGAGAGTTTGAGAGTTTGAGTGTGTGAGAGAGAGAGTGAGACTGAGTGTGTGCTATTTGTATGTATGCGTGTAAATAAGCAAGTGATTGTGTGTGTGTATGTGTATGCCCGTGTGTGTGTGTGTGTGTGTGTGTGTGTGTGTATGTGTTTATGTGTATGTGTTTGTTATTCCCTGGTTCACATATTGTCTATTCCCGTGTTGAGCTGAGTTCCATGTTAAGTGAATCCAACAGCTGACCTACTGAAGACTAGGCATTCATTTGTTTCCACACACAGAGAGAGAGAGAGAGAGAGAGAGAGAGAGAGAGAGAGAGAGAGAGAGAGTGTGTGTGTGTGAGTTGCAAGGATTTACAAGGACAATTAGCAAACACATAAATAGAAGGTCCCACCCTTTCCCATTCTTAAGTAAGCCATTTTTGATTTACAGAAGAGCGACCATTACTTGCATTACTGCCCGTCCACAAACAATTAATTCAGTAATGTAAATAGGGTTTCCTTGTATATATTTTCTTGTTATTAAGGGGAGGTCTCCACTTGAGGGATTTTTTTCTTGACCCCTTTCTCCCTCATGTTTAGCCCCATTGCTTTTGAGATTTTAAGACGTTTGCCCCATTAGTTTAGCGATTTTAAGAACTGTCACCCCATATTAAGACCTTTCGTGCCATTCAGGTGTCGATTTTATCCTGGCGAGCGATAGCGAGCCTGTAATTTAAGAGGAACCGGCCTTTGGCCGGGAAATTTTTCTACCGAAAAATTTATAAATTTATCTTGAAAGGGACTCAAGGGGGTGTGATTTTAAGCTTGATGGAGGTCTAGGGAACAAACTAAATACCTCCCCTTAAAGTGCCAATTACAAAGTGGTGTACTATTTTTATCTAGCTTATTCTAGTTCCCTTATAGTGTATCTTATTGTACCGTAAATGGGTGTGAATTGGTGTTTGGTCTGTGTGTGTGTTCGTGGTTTTAGGTTGTGTGTTTTGTCTTTTCCCTGTTTTTGCTCTGTCTTGAGTCGGCCAACCCCCCTCCCCCCCCCCCCAAAAAAAAAAATACGGAAAAAGAAAAGAACAAAAAATAGGAAAAGTGGGGAGTAAATAGATAGATAGATAGATAGATAGATGCCTCTAAACAACTGGGACTCCTTTACAGAGTTCGAGAATTCTTCACTGACGAGCAGTTGGCCATAATATATAAAAGTCATGCGCGTTCTCAGATGGATTACTGTTCACCTCTGTGGAGTGGAAGTGGAGTGGTTGCATTGAGGCAGTTGGACAAAATTCAAAATAAAGCTATTAGATTAATCAATAACCCTGCAATCAAACAGGACCTTCCTACATTATCCATACGAAGAAACGTTGCATCCCTTGCATTATTCTACAGATATTTTCACAGCAATTGTTCCGAGGAACTTGCTTCAGTTGTGCCGTCCGTCTCCACATCCTTTCCCCGGAGAACTAGGGCCTGAGAGCGCCCATGAATTTACACTTTCTCCTCCACAATGTAGAACTTCTGCTTATCAAAATTCATTTATCCCTAGAACTACTACTCTTTGAAATTCACTTCCCTCGAGTTGCTTTCCACAAACTTACAATCTACACAAATTTAAATCCAGTTGTTACAAACATTTTATGAATGGAGGATGCCTTTAGGCACATAGACCTTTTTGTTTTATCTGTGTTTTTCCTTCCTCTGTTCATTGTCTCTTTAAAAAAAAAAAAAAAAAAAAAAAAAAAAAAAAAAAAAAATAGACCTCCATAAATTCAACCTATTTGCTCCCCAATTCGGCCCTCTACCACGGCCGTCTCAAAGTCCAAGAGTGGTATTCTAAAACAATTATTTCCCTTCGCAGAGCCAGCCGTTAAGGGGATATGGGCTGGGTTTTTGGTCCCTTTTCTCTCTCATGTTTAGCCCCATTAGTGTTCAGATGTTTGCCCCATTAGTTAGTCGATTTTAAGACCTTTCGCCCCATTTCTACGTCAATATTTAGACCTTTTGTGCTATTTAGGTGTCGATTTTTTCCCTGGCGAACGATAGTGAGCCTGTAATGTTGGAAGAACCGGCCATCGGCCGGGAAATTTTTCTGCCGAAAAATTTACAAATTAATCTAGAAGGGGGATCTAATGGATGTTTTTTTAAATTTGATGGAGGTCTAGGGCGGAAACTAGAAAAATAATGAATACATGCAAAAATCGCCCAAAAAAATGAACCATCCCCGCTTAATGGACGAAATAACTTGAAAAATTACGCTACCTTGAGAAATGGGAGTGATAATCCGTGTAATCTCTGTAAACAACACTCTTTCCTACAATATTCGCTCGATATTAGGCGCTGTGAATGGAAAGAAATGTTTAAGGGAGCCCACCTGGCTTTTTTTTTTTAACTTTCTCTCCCTCTCTCTTTGGCTTGCATCCATACGGCCCCATTCAGCCTACTGTTTTAAGACGTTTACCCCCACCCAGGTGTCAGTATATTCCTGACGAGCGGTAGCGAGCCAGCATACATATATTTTTGTTTTGTCAGCAGGCTAAATTTGTAAATTTTTCGATAGAAAAATGTCTCCGGCGAAGCCGGATTTCTCCATACAATGCTGGGTCGCTATCGCTCGCCAGGAAGAAATCGACACCTGGATGGGGATAAACGTCTTAAAACAGTCGGCTGAATGGGGCCGAATGGATACAAGCCAGGGAAAGAGAGAAAAGGAGAGAAAGATAAAACAAAAAAACGGTGACCCCCAGAATCTGTCTCTCACCCTTGTCCTCTGTAGCGGGGAGGACAATCAGGCATTCTAAAGGTCGTACGATCAATACCAAGGAGTCATCATCGATTATCTGCTACTTGAAGGCTTTGGGAGACGAAGGCTTTCCCCACCCACGCCTCACACGCGTAGGGCACAGAAGTAGGTATTGAAGGATAAATAAGCCTTTACAACGGCACCTCGTAACTACTTTCTACTTTTTTCCTATTTTCTGAAGAGTGTAGAGAGGGAAGAAGAGAGGGGTGTTGGAGAGAGAGGAAGCTGTTGGAGGGGCTTTGTTATGTGTGTTATTAGTCTCCATACGTCGTCGAGGAGTTCATTTAATTCAAGAGTGGAAAGGGTCTGGAGTTTTCGAAAAGAGGCTCCAGTCTTGCCGCTATTCTTGACTTAAGTGGAGGATTTTAGTTGATTCCCTAGACTTCCATCAAGCTTAAAATTACTCCCCCTTGAGCCCCTTTCAAGATAAATTTGTAAATTTTTCGGTAGAAAAATGTCCCGGCTGAAAGCCGGTTCCTCTTAAATTACAGGTTCGCTATCGCCCGCCAGGATAAAATTGACACCTAAATGGCACGAAAGGTTTTAAAATTGACAGAAATGGGTCGAAAGTTCTTAAAATCGTCAAAATAATGGGGCAAACGTCTTAAAATTAGAAAACCAATGGGGCTAAACATTTGGTAGAAAGGAGTCAAGAAAAAAAATCCCTCGAGTGGAAATCTCCCCTTAACCCCTGTACCGGAGACGTCTCTTTAATTTTATTCGCTCTATTTGTAGGCGATGTTGCGCAGCTTAAAAAGGATCTGTGGTAGTAAAAGGGTTAAGGGCAGATCCTTCACTTGTTGGTCGATTTTTTCATATATTTGTTATTTGTCTAGTTTCCTCGCTAGACCTCCATGAAACTTAAAAACACTCCCCCCTAGACCCCTTTCAAGATAAATTTGTACATTTTTCGGTAGAAAAATGTCCCGGCCGAAGGCCGCTTTCTCTTAAATTACAGGCTCGCTATCGCTCGCCAGGAAAAAAATCGACACCTAATTGACAGGAAAGGTCTTAAAATTGACAGAAATGGGGCGAAAGTTCATAAAATCTCCCAACTAATGGGGCTAACGATGAGGGATAAGGGGGTCTAGAAAAGCGACCCATCCCCCCTTAAGTGAGATAGTTCGAAGCCGGTTAATTGATGGAGGTTCTTTTTAAACTAAATTAAATCGTCTGATAGTTGCCATAATAAAATTAAAAGACGTCGCCGGTATAGAAAGGGTTAATAGCCTCTGAAGTCCCCCCCCCCCCCCCCCCCCCCCCCCCCCACCCACCTCTCTCTCTCTCCACCTCTCTCTCTCTCTCTCTCTCTCTCTCTCTCTCTCTCTCTCTCTCTCTCTCTCTCTCTCTCTCTCTCTCTCTCTCTCTCTCTCTCTCTCATGCCTGTCTAGGGAATGAAATGGAGTCTTCTGTTATATGAGAGGCACTGCGATGTTCCTACTTTGTTGGTTGTGTGTGTGTGTGTGTGTGTGAAAGAGAGAGAGAGAGAGTGAGTTACAAGGAGTTACATGGATTAGTTAACATCGCAATGACCTTGCGGACCATTCGGGGGAGATACTCAAAGTGGAAAGAGAGATCGTGTGTTACTCTACAGAGTCTACACTATCTACTCGTTTCTTGAACTGCTCTACTAAAGAACTGTCAACAACTTCTGAGGGAAGTCTGTTCCAGGTAGAATACATTGTATGTGTGAAAAGTATCCACAAATATTAGTTCTGAACGTTTTAAATTCTAACTTCCAGCCATGGTTGCGTGATGTGTTCCTATTGAGGTTAAACATTTAGTATAATCCACATTGTCAAACCCATTACATATTTTAAGAACTTCAATAAGCTGACCTCGTAGTCTACATGTTTCCAACGGAATGAGATCAAATCCTTTTCCAAGTGCGTCACTTTCAGAGACGTTCCCAATAGCGAGTAGCCTGAATTGGGCTTTGCTTGGCCGATATGAATCACCTTGCACTATTCCAAGTTTAGTGGCGTCTGCCATGTCTCTGACCATTCGCCCAGTCTGTTGAGATACATCCTGAGCTGTTCAACCCCTTTAGAGTCCTTCACATTCACTCCAAGCTTAATGTCATTTGGAAACTTGGAGATTACTCAACACACCAATATTGATGTAATTGACATAATATGATAAACAGAGAAGTGGGCCAAGAACAGATCCCTGTGGAACTCCAGAAGTGACTGGAGTTCACTCAGAAGAAACACCGTTGATTACCACCCGTTGCTGTCTATCTGTTAGTCAACTTTCCATCCAATTTGTGACCTATGTATTGATACCTAGCGCAATTTGTGACCTATGTATTGATACCTAGCGCAATTTGTGACCTATGTATTGATACCTAGCGCAATTTGTGACCTATGTATTGATACCTAGTGCACTCACTTTCGACAATAGCCTGCAATGAGGCACTTTGTTAAAAGCTTTTTGACAATCTAAGTAAAGGATGTCTATGGCTCTACATTTGTCATACTCATTAAGGATTTCATGGACAAATTCCAGCAAATTGGTAAGACATGATCAGTGTCGCCTGACTCCATGTTGGGAATCTGTATTAAGGTGTGGATTAATACAGCTATTTCAGTGTCAGAGTTTTGCAGTTAGCCTGTTGAATCCTTTAGCGGTCCAATGCCTTTTTTTAACTCCTTCAGACTCATATGACGCAGAGTTTGCCAGATTAGCAATAAGAAATAGTTATCTCACTCTTATAATTACCTCTCCAAAATTAGTGTTCTGCCCACAGCTAACTCAAAGACAACTGCAGAGGTTGAAGTAACTAAACTAAAGGTTTCTAAATACCCCTGATGGTAACAAAGGTTTTAAAGTATCCCTAATCGGCTCAAAATCGCGTCATATGTCGGAGAGGGTTAATGGCTTCCTACTGTTCACATAACTGAAGAGCGTTTTAGGACTCTCTTTTGCAGAGGGCTGTAACCCTGAGTTCTTCATATCGCTTTGCTTTTTTGTTTTTAATAAGAAATTTCACTCTCCTACACAAACTATTGAAGGAATCTAGACTCCTTTGGTCCTGACTTCTTTGGTCCTGACTTCTTTTGGCCTTTCTGTATGCAACCTTTCTCTTTCTAATTGACCCCTTGCGAGTTTCGTTCTATAAGGAAGTTGGAGCTGTAGACATCGATATTTAGCAGAACTATAATAACTATATAGCTATAATACTGTTTTAGTACATTTATATATACATCAAACCAAATTCAACATTTTTTTTTTTTTTTTTTTTTTAAGAGACAATGAACGGAGGAAGGAAAAACACAGATAAAACAAAAAGGTCCATGTGCCTAAAGGCATCCTCCATTCATAAAATGTTTGTAACAACTGGATTTAAACATTTGTTGATTGTAAGTTTGTGGAAAGCAATTCGAGGGAAGTGAATTCCAAAGAGTAGTAGCTCTGGGGATAAATGAATTCTGATAAGCAGAAGTTCTGCATTGTGGAGGAGAAAGTGTAAATTCATGGGCGCTCTCAGCTGCCCTAGTTCTACGGGGAAAGATGTGGAGAGGCGGCACAATTGAAGCAAGTTCCTCGGAACAATTGCTGTGAAAATATCTGTAGAATAATGCAAGGGATGCAACGTTTCTTCGTATGGCTAATGTAGGAAGGTCCTGTGTGATTGCAGGGTTATTGATTAATCTAATAGCTTTATTTTGAATTTTGTCCAACTGCCTCAATGCAACCACTCCACTTCCACCCCACAGAGGTGAACAGTAATCCATCTGAGAGCGCACATGACTTTTATATATTACGGCCAACTGCTCGTCAGTGAAGAATTCTCGAACTCTGTACAGGAGTCCCAGTTTTTTAGAGGCATTCTTAGCAATGCTTCTAACATAATGTGTCCAGCTCAAGTTAGTAGTTAATGTTACACCGAGAATGTCAATACTAGGGGAAGTGGGAATATTTACATCATTAAAAAATATATGAGAGTCAGTGAGATTCTTATCCATCAGAAACCTACATAATTACTGTATTTTTGTTTAATATCGATGTTTACAGACCGAACTTCCTTATAGCCTGAAACTCGCAAGTGGTCAATTGCTGAGGTTATGTCACTTGTGAACCATTTTGGTTGAGGTGGACTTGATTCGGTAAGTTTAGTTGAAATGAATGCAACTTGTCGATCCATAAACTACTCTTGAAGAAGCACCAACTTGTCGATCCATAAACTACTCTTGAAGAAGCACCAAATGGCATTAAGGGGGGTGACCTGTTTTGGTTCTGTCCTTTTCTATCTTTCTCTGGCTTGTATCCATTTGGCCCCATTCAGCCTACAGTTTTCAGACGTTTATCCCCATCCAGGTGTACATTTTTTACTGGTGAGCGGTAGCGAGCCAGCATATTTTTTATTTTTGTTTGACAGCAGGCTAAATTTGTACATTTTTCGATAGAAAAATTTCTCCGGCGAAGCCGGATTTCTTCATATAATGCTGGCTCGCTATCGCTCGCCAGGAATAAATCGACACCTAGATGGGGATAAACGTCTTAAAATAGTTGGCTGAATGGGGCCGAAATGGATACAAGCCAGAGAAAGAGAGAAAAGGACAGAAATAACAAAAGCAGGTCACCCCCCTTAACATCCTCACCCTCAAGTCTGATCTGGGATAAATTTCTTCGAAGACCTACAAAAGTTACTTGATGGAAATTTAGTTTCGTACTCTGAGGACTGCAGGGGTGGTTCTGCTGGACTGGTGGTTCTGCTGGACTGGTGGTTCTGCGGGACTGGTGGTTCTGCTGGACTGGTGGTTCTACTGGACTGGTGGTTCTGCTGGACTGGTGGTTCTGCTGGACTGGTGGTTCTGCTGGACTGGTGGTTCTGCTGGAAAAAGTTCGCATAGAGAATCTAACTTTACTCTGTTTCATTTCATCTGACGGTAAATTTAATCCCTTAGCAACTGATTTCTCGATAACTAACGGGACAATAAGAAACTACTCTGTCTCTGCTTCATACTAGTGCCAAGTTTCCATAATAAACAACACATTTTGAAACCAAACCTGCATATTAGCGGAGTAATGAAGCTGAAGACAATTTACCACCAGCTGGAAAACAAAAACAGATTACGGATGGTTGATCACACTTTCTTCTTCAATGGTGAACACAAGGTCTAATATAATATTGCCTCGTTGGTTCGTTCAAAAAAAAAAAAAAAATCTACCACATTTTCTATCACACTGTATGACCACTGTCTTCGTGGTGCAATGCATAAGTGTGTTGATTTTCGATGTGAGCATCCTAGGTTCGAATCCCCGGACTGCCACATGTGTTTGTTAATTTCATTAATCGAGTTTAGGAGTAAAGTTGGTTGGTGGAGAGAACATAATAATTATCATACATCTTCTTTATGCATCACCAATACAAAAATAAATGAAATACAACGAACAAAATGAAAGAAAGATATCGCCCATTCGACTCTTCCGCCTTTCGCTTTTATTTTGCCTTTTTGTCTGTGTGTTAGCAATATCTGAAGACAGGGGACGGACGGCGAGGTGGCCAGGTGAGAGAGAGAGAGAGAGAGAGAGAGAGAGAGAGAGAGAGAGAGAGAGAGAGAGAGAGAGAGAGAGAGAGCGCGCGCGCGCACAGACCTTACGATCCCAGCGGGGTGGTCAGGACTTAATTCTAGTTGAGATCGATAACCTGAGAGTAAGGGACAGTGGAAGGAAAGGATAGCAAAGAAGAAATCTCTCTCCCCCCACCCTCCGTTCCCTCCGGCAATTGCCGTAGAGAGAGAGAGAGAGAGACGTCTTCAACAAGGGAGAGAGACGGGAGCAGGGTCGTAGAAGTTTATAGACAGATCGTATCCCCACTCATGAAGAAATAGGGTTATTGATACGTTTGCAGGTGTTTTAACTTTTGAAGAGTTATTTTAGTTTATTTTTCAACAAATTACTATTTTTGTTTTCATTTGTATTCTTTGTAATCTTTGAGGAATTTATTTAAATATACCGGTATATTTTTTTTTGGTAAAAGAAACACCACCCATATCTCTCTTCAAACTATATGTACATTTTTCGTTAGAAAAATGTCGGTTCTCGTTTTTTTCGTAAATCGCTCGCCAATCAAAGATCGACATCTAAATGTGGCGAAACGTCTTACAATAGCTAAACTAATAGGTCGAATATTTTTTAAATCGTCAAACTAATGGGACGAATGAGGGGGAGCCTTCAGCAATTAACAGGTTCTGACCTATCTCACTTAGCCCTTTTTACTACCACAGATCCTTCTTAAGGGGAGGTGTTTAGTTTGTTCCCTAGACCTCCATCAAGCTTAAAATTACACCCACTAGACCCCCTTTCAAGATAAATTTGTACATTTTTCGGTAGAAAAATATCCCGGCCAGAGGCCGGTTGCTCTAAAATTACAGGCTCGCTATCGCTCGCCAGGAAAAAATCGACACCTAAATGGCACAAAAGGTCTTAAAATTGACAGAAATGGGGCAAAATGTCTTAAAATGTCCAACCTACTGGAGCGAACGTCTTAAAATCTCAAGAGCAATGGGGCTAAACATGAGGGAGAAAGGGGTCAAGAAAAAAATCCCTCAAGTGGAGATCTCCCCTTAAACTGCACAAAAGCGTCTAAATATAGCTTGAATAAAATACTAAAGTCGTCGGCGGTACAGAAGGGGTTAATGGTATTCTGAGAGGTGTCAACGTACCAACCTTGATCCATTTGTGGTAAGGGGACCGACTCGCAGGAGCCACACGAGGACACACACACATAGACACACACACACACACACACACAAGGATACACACAACACGCACACACACACACACACACACACACACACACACACACACACACACACACACACACACACACACACACTCACCACTACATAACTACACTGACACAAAGTAAAGTAAGTCACCTTCAATTACCAGCCATAGGATCCAACTCTAGGCCACACACAGACACACACAACACACACACACACACACACACACAACATACACACAACACACACACACAACATACACACACACACACACAACATACACACACAACATACACACACACAAACATACAAACACACACACAACATACACAAACATACACACACACACATACACACAACACACACACACACACACACACACACACACACACACACACACACACACACACACCACTACATAAATACACTGACACAAAGTAAAGTAAGTCACCTTCAATTACCAGCCATAGGAACAACTCTAGGCCACACAACACCACCACACACACACACACCCACACACACACACACAAACACACACACAACACACACACACACACACACACACACACACACACACACACACACACACACACACACACACACACACACACACACACACACACACACACACACACACACACACACACACACACACACACATTTTTTTTTTTTTTTTTTTTTTTTTTTGTATGGTGACAGTTACAATGTGGTGTACAATCTATCTTATTCTAGTTACATTGTAGTTTATCTTATTGTACCAGTACCTCCCTACAATCAACCTAGTTGTTCCCCAATTCGTCCCTCCGCCACGACCATTTCAAAGTCCAAGTCTCTCACTCTTGTCCTCTGTAGCGGGGAGGACCTTGTACCCCTGAGACATAGGAGTGCAGACCTGAGAAGAGAGAAAGAGAGTCGGCATCTCATCCAAGTTATGACTTGGCTTCTATGCTGGCGCTTTTTATCCGATATTTGTTCAGCTAATCTGGCATAGAAGACACTTGCAGAAGGTCCCATTCCTCCCGACGATGAGAAGACCAGAGGAGTAAAGCTTCCTTGATCCCTGTTCAAAATTCTTTCTTCATAAGTGCGTTTTTTCTCACTTTCGTTTCTCAAGTATGCCACCTTGTGTCCTCGCTCATGATATGTTTGTGCTCTTGGGTTGAAGATTCTGATGTCGAAAAAAGCCCGTTGTCCCCTCGTCCAAAAACCTCGAGCACTTACGTCCACTCTTGCTTCATTTGAAGTATTTGCAGTATTGTGGGCCAAGCGCTGTCCGTCCATAGGCAGAAGTTCCGGTTCGATTCTGACATCATGGCACACCTCGTCCAGCATTTGTGCAGTGATGTCTCGTACTTCATCATGCCGGATACAGATGAATCCTCCTTTCTTACAGGTCATACAGTGGTCTGAGTTGTTTATTTCACCGCATGCACATTTCAGCGGCAGGTTCGAAACTGGCCACCCATACCTCAAGGCTACGGCATCATTAAATTCTTGTTTATTTAAGCTGAAGCCTTTTTCCTTTATTGGTAATGATATGAGCCAATTTGAAGCCCCCGTGTCTTGTGCCATCTCAACTCTCATTTTCAGTTCTTCCCTACATACGGTCTTAATTTGTTCTAGGCTATGTTTCTGTCTCTCTTCTCTGCTCTTTGTAATTCCTGTCTTGCATTTCGTTGTTCCTCTTCGTCCACCTCATCGTTTTCATTTTGCTCCCGTATTTTTTCTGTCCGAGACGTAGTAAGTTTAAGGGAATTTTGGTACTCATGAGGTGCCGCCTCCACTGGATTTATGATCCCCATACCTCCGAACCTTGGCGGAAGAGCTAATAGATCTCTTAGCTCTTGTGTGACGCCTTCCATCTCTGTTAAAGCAGGTATGAATGCTCCTCTGATTGCTTCTTCCAGCGGTTGGAGCATCTGTCCAATGTCAGGCACTGTTCTCATAAGAAAGGTCCATCTGTGCTTAACACCATATGTGAAGGCAGTATATGTAGCATGTGGTTCAGATTTCGCAATGTCTGCCAGGGTTTTCACTTCCTTTACCCACTCCGCTACCTTTTTTCGCACATAGTCTCTCTTGCATTCTTCTGTGCCTATTACTGCTCCCAAATGGCATTGACCCTCCTTTGTAATCTTCACTCCTGTCCCATCAAAAGTCCGCACCGCTTCTTCATACTTGTCTTCTTTCACTATTAGTACAGATTTACTAGCATTCGGATGGTACCCAATGACTTCGCCAACCGATTGTACTCTCCGCCACCATTCTTTGAGATCCCCTATTCTTCCTGCACCTGTGAGGTCATCTGCATATGCCACTTGTTTCACTCGGGTTGCCTCATGTTTTATTTTCTGCTGCAGAATAGATAGTGCCAGTGCGTCGTTGCCATTGCCACTGGATCTCCTTGCGTTGTTCCTTCATTTGATTTGAGAATTTTCATTTCTTCCTTCTTTGTGCTTCCAACTATATACAGGTTAGCTGGCTCCTTATAAGCATTTTCTATGTACTTTGCGATGCTCGGGCATTTGATCTTGATGTTGTGAATAGCTGCCTCCCTATTAATGGTGTTAAAGGCATTTGTTGCATCCACTAGCAGTACCGCTTCACAATCCTCCTCATCATACACCTTCCCCATTGCATGTATTGCTGCTTCTCCTCCGGCTTGCTGTCCTGCACATACTTGTAAGTTGCCCACTGCTTTTTGTACATCTTTTCCAAATACTGACATGATTGCTTTTCCTATAATCCTTCTAAGAACTTCCCCAACGCCTACTGGTCTAACTCCTGGATTCTTATTTAAAGGTATCAGGCGACATGCTGTCAGAGCTTCTATGTTCACGCATGGTGATGATGCAAGTTTCTTTGCCAGCATTGCTATTGCTTCACAAAGGTCACCCACGGCTGAACCAAACTTGTTTTGACTTAGGAAGATCCTCCAAGTCTTAGCATCTACACCTGATGGACCTGCTCCTCCCTGTGTTTTCAGCGCCTTTCTCCATATGAGGTCTCCAGTTATATTCTCATATATCACCGGGTCTGGAGGAACATATTCCCCGTCTAGTTTGGCCTCATCACTTGCTGGTTTTTGCTTCTGGGTGTTTCTCCTTTAGCTGGTCCAAGATGCATCGATTCACTTCGTGCACCCCACTTGAGGCTTCCCCAGTGACCATTCTGACTGCCTGTGCCACTTTACCAATCCTCATGCTATTTCCCACTGATCGTGCCATATCATCTGGCTTCCTCTTTCTTCGTTGTTTTGTTTTCAGTCTTTGCTGGATTGCTCGTACTTGGCTAAGAATTTTGTCTAACTCCCCATTTTTCCACCACTCCATTCTCTGTTTCAGTGCTTTAATGTTCTCATTCAGTTTTGCCTTTGGTCTTTTTCTTTGAAGGAACAACTGAGGAATGAAAAGCAGCTATCTTGATTGCCACGTGCGCCAAAGGGGCATCCTGAACATACCTTAGGATCATACGTCTGAGTTCCCCCAGCATGTCTTTTGCGGCTTCACAAATCGGTAGTTCAAACTTAGTATGTTGCCATTGTATCACTTCTGTATAGATTTCATTCACTAATGTTGTGAGTCCGTCACCAGAATGTCCCATCCATTCTCCACCATTCATGTTTACGTTACGAGGTCGTTCGTTCTGTTCACGATTTTCGACAATTTCTCTCTCATTATCTTCGTTTACACCATTTCTCTCTCATTATATTCTTTTACACCATTTCTCTCTCATTATCTTCGTTTACACCATTTCTCTCTCATCATCTTCGTTTACACCATTTCTCTCATTATCTTCGTTTACACAATTTCTCTCTCATTATCTTCGTTTACACCATTTCTCTCTCATTATCTTCGTTTACACCATTTCTCTCTCATTATCTTCGTTTACACCATTTCTCTCTCATTATCTTCGTTTACACCATTTCTCTCTCATTATCTTCGTTTACACCATTTCTCTCATTATCTTCGTTTACACCATTTCTCTCTCATTATCTTCGTTTACACCATTTTTCTCTCATTATCTTCGTTTACACCATTTCTCTCTCATTATCTTCGTTTACACCATTTCTCTCTCATTATCTTCGTTTACACCATTTTCATTATTTTGTTCAACACCTCTGTTGTCTTGCGAATTATTGATTCCTGCATTTTCTTCTGCGGGCTGCAGTTGTTGATTGTACACAACATACACACACACACACACACACACACACACACACACACACACACACACACAACATACACACACACACAACATACACACACACACAACACACACAACACACACACACACACACACACAGACACAGACACACGAGCTTAGCTCGCATTGCGTGGATTCCCCTTGACGAACAAGTAACTGAGTGCGTGAGTGAGTGAACACACACACACACACACACACACACACACACACACACAACATACACACACACACACGAGCTTAGCTCGCATTGCGTGTATTCCCCTTGACGAACAAGCAAGTGAGTGAGTGAGTGAGTGAACACACACACACACACACACACACACACACACACACACACACACACACACACACACACACACACACACACACACACACACACACACACACACACACACACACACAGTAAAGTATAAGCCACCTTCAATTACTACCAGCCACAGGAACGACCACCACCATAACCTACTCAACAAGAAACCAACAAAGTTAAGGGGAGATGGGTTGGCTTTATAGACCCCCCTTCTCCCTCATGTTTAGCCCCATTAGTTTTCAGATTTTAAGATGTTTGCCTTACTAGGTTTCAGATTTTAAGACCTTTCGCCCCATTTCGTTGTCAATTTTAAGACCTTTCGTGCCATTTAGGGGTTGATTATTTCCTGGCGAGCGATAGCGAGCCTGAAATTTCAAGAGAAACCGGCCTTGGGCCGGGACATTTTTCTACCGAAAAATTTACAAATTTATCTAGGGGGGTCTAGGGGGTGTTTTTCTAAGCTTGATGGAGGTTTAGCGAGGAAAAAGAAAAGAAAACGGTCCGTCTCCCCTAAGTTTCCGAATAACTCTATGAGATGAATGCAAAGAGCAATAATGATTCCATATAATATATAATTCATCTATCTAAATATCTATCTATATATCAGTAATAAGTGCCCTCCCCCCCCCCCCCACCCACCCTTATTATTATTATGAATATTATTTGTGTTATTATATATTTTATTAGCATTATATATTAATATAAGTTTTATTAACATTTATATTATCATGTGTTATTATTATTATTATTATTATTTATTTATTTATTATTATTATTATTATTTATTATTATTATTATTATTATTTATTATTATTATTATTATTATTATTTATTTATTTATTTATTTATTTTTTATTTATTTATTTATTTATTTATTATTATTATTATTATTAGTATTATAAGTATTATTAGCTATAAAGATACCTACGCGTTGAATGTGTTTATAGGTCGCAAGTTGTCAAATGCCGTGACAGGAGACACTTATAGAGGTTTATTGCAGGTAGGGCTAGTCAAATAATGCTACCGTAACAGCTAAGTTAACCCCTTGAAGCTCTGGCGCGTTTTAACAGTTTATTTTGGCTATCATTAGACGATTTTATGCAGCTTAGGAAGGATCTGTGGGTGTTAAAAGGGTAGATACTATCTCAATCAACCCTTTGACTTCCGTATACCGTTACTAATCTGAATAAAATCGTCTAATAGTAGCCAGAAACAGAACAGAAACGCGTATTGGAGCTTGAAAGGGTTAATACCAGTGATGCGAACGAGATGAATTGGCCTTGTGTGAAACCGAGCAGCTAGTGTGAGATGGTGAGTGTGTGTGTGTGTGTGTGTGTGTGTGTGTACAAAAGTGAGAGATGGTGTGTGTGTGTGTGTCTGTGTGTGTGTGTTTGCAAAAGTGAGAGATGGTGTGTGTGTCTGTGTGTGTGTGTGTACAAAAGTGAGAGATGGTGTGTGTGTGTGTGTATACAAAAGTGAGAGATGGTGTGTGTGTGTGTGTGTGTGTATAAAAGTGAGAGATAGTGTGTGTGTGTGTGTGTGTGTGTGTACAAAAGTGAGAGATGATGTTACTCAGTTACTTGTTCGTCAAGGGGAATCCACGCAATGCGAGCTAAGCTCATTATTATCGCGCCTCCTTAACTGGGAATGTATTGCGTGAAATGCATGTTAAGTGTTTTATGTATTGTTGGAATGGCTGTGGATGTGTGTGTAGTCTGTATTTTAGCCAATTGGCGACATCGGAAACGAAGGCTTAGGGTGGATCTGTATGGTACCATTCTCACTATAGACGGTACCGTCTCGCCCGAAGGCTTAGGTAGCCATCAGCTTAGGTGAACCATATGATACCCATCTTGCCTTGTACCATTTTTGCCAACCCCAGATGGGACGTCACAACGTCGTCCACTTATTCCAGGTACCTATTTACAGCTAGGTGAACTGAGGCTAACACATGAAAGGAGACAAGCCCAATTTGTCTCCGCCCGGCCGGGGATTGAACCCCCGGCCCCTCGTGTGTGAGACGAGAGCTCTACCACCAGGCTACGGTGTGTGTGTGTGTGTGTGTGTGTGTGTGTGTGTGTGTGTGTGTGTGTGTGTGTGTGCAAAAGTGAGAGATGGTGTGTGTGTGTCTGTGTGTAAAAAGTGAAAGATGGTATGTGTGTGTGTCTGTGTGTGTGTAACAAAGTTAGAGATGGTGTGTGTGTGTGTGTAAACCAGAGAGAGAGAGAGAGAGAGAGAGCAAAAAAGAGAGAGAGAATGAGATATAATATTACACGAATGAAAGAAAGTAAAAGGAAAATTGAGAGAAAGGCAAAATAAAAATGAGAGCCAGAAAGGAAGAGAGTGTGTTAAAGTGAGCGAGAGATACTTAAGAGTGTTGAGAATTAAAGTTGAAGGGAGTTGAAATTGAAGTGAGTGGTGCAGGCGATAATATGAGAGAGAGAGAGAGAGAGAGAGAGAGAGAGAGAGAGAGAGAGAGAGAGAGTTAATGAGTAAGTTAGTGAGAGAGAGAGAGAGAGAGAGAGAGAGAGTTAATGAGTAAGTTAGTGAGACTGAGAGAGGTGACGGCAAGAAATTATACACACCCATATTTTGACGTAGGGCACATACAATACATATATATATGAATCTTTTGATATATACAGAGATAGTGTGAAGCTGGGTGAGGGATCCTGGGGTGATGAATGAGGGTGACAGGCGGGGGTTGGGTGCTATACTCTATATGTTGTCCAGCTGAGGGTAAATTGTCATGTTTCTATCTCTGTTACTCAGCTATAAGGTAGATTTTGTAGCGAAAGATGAGGGTTATTCTGAAAACTTGGCATTGATATGACACACAGCCATAGTAGTTTCATATATTTCCTTTAAGGGGAGGTCTCCACTTGAGGGATTTTTTTCTGGACCCCTTTCTCCCTCATGTTTAGCCCCATTGTTTTTGAGATTTTAAGACGTTCGCCCCATTAGTTTGGCGATTTTAAGCAGCCTCGCCCCATGTCTGTCAATTTTAAGACCATTCGTGACATGTAGGTGTCGATGTTTTCCTGGCGAGCGATAGCGAGCCTGTAATTTAAGGGTAACCGGCCTTTGGCCGGGAAATTTTTCTACCGAAAAATGTAAAAATTTATCTTGAAAGAGGGTCTAGGGGAGTAATTTTAAGCTTGATGGAAGTCTAAGGAATCAACTAAAAACCTCCCCTTAAGTATCGAGAAATCACACGAGACATCACCCGGAGAGTCACATATACGGTACATACCATTTATGTATACTGTATTATATGTAGTAAAACTCGCTAGGAAAATTGAAACGATGGGATACCAAGCTTTCGTCTATTCTCTGAAGACATCTTCAGGGTTAGAAAATATCTTTAGAGAATAGACGAGAGCTTGGTGTTCCATTGTTTCAATTTTCCTAGTGAGTTTTACTACATAATTTGACAACACGTATTTGCGACTTAACCCCCCCCCCCCTCTCTCTCTCTACATATATATATATATTATAGAATATACTGAAATACATCTCGTAAGTACATGTTGGTTTCATGAATACATATTTTTATTCTCGCCGAGATTCAAACCACGGACACTCAGGACGAGAGTCCATATTGTAACGTACTCTACCACGGTGTGATAAAGAATAGTTAACCATTTCCAATATATATCAAGGAGATGGAAAAATCCTAACTGGAGGACATATTCCATTGCTTACCAAGTCGTAGGACCCATATTACGGAGTACCATACAGGGATGTTTATAACTGTTCCCACGCAATTCGGGTTGAATTTATGTCGTCTAATTCTCTTCTAGGCAAGCACGAGGGTAACAGTGACATGAAATTATCTCACACATATACGTGAATTTCATGAATAAATTGTTTTACCCTCACCGATTTTCGAACCAAGGGGGGGGGGGGGGGGGGAGAGAGAGAGAGAGAGAGAGAGAGAGAGAGAGAGAGAGAGAGAGAGAGAGAGAGTACAAAGGAGTACAAAGGAAATCAAGCAACAACAGATCTAGTGACCCTTCTAGGTTGCTTGTCCTCCAAAACACTGAGGATCAAGTGTCCAAACAGTGGTTTAGAGTGGGAGAGAGAGAGAGAGAGAGAGAGAGAGAGAGAGTGTGTGTGTGTGTGCGTGTGTGTGTTATATAGTTGGCCCTATTCAGCCAAAACATTAAAGATGTTTCTTTTCATTTAAACAGGAATGTTTAAATAAAACAAGACGTTTCACCCTATTCCAGGTGTTATTTTTTTTCTTCTTGGTGAGCGATAGCGAAGTAGTTATAGGAGAAGTCCTGCTTCGCCGGAGACATTTTTCTGCCAAATAATGTATAAATTAAGACATCTGGCGGTGTGCTATAAAAGGGAAGAGAAAGAAGAAGATTTAGAAGCAGAAGAAGAAGAAGAAATAAAGGGGACTATTTATGAAAAACGCAAACAAGGAGAACAAGAACACTAAGAAAGAAAGTAGCAAGTCACGAGAGAGAGAGAGAGTGAGAGAGAGAGAAACATTGGTGGTGGTAATGGTGGAGGGATGGTGGTGGTGATAATAACAATATAATGATGGTTCCGGGCTCAATATTACACCTCTCATAATACTGTATAGTCCTACCTCAACCTTATTATATTACTGCCTCCACCCTAATATATATATATATATATATATATATATATATACAGAGAAAGAAAGAAAAAGAGAGAGAGAGGGGGGGGGGGGATTTTCGTGTGTGGGTTATATCCACTAGAACCCATTCAGCCAGGAATTTTAAAATATTTCACCCCAATGCAGGCATCATGATCAACTCTTTCTTGATTAGCGATAACGAGCCAACATTTGTTTCTATTATAAAGACATTTTTCTACCAAAATACGTACACATTAAGGGAGGTGTTTAGTTTCCTCCCTAAACTTCCATCAAGCTTAAAATTACACTCCCTAGACCCCCTTTCAAGATAAATTTGTACATTTTTCGGTAGAAAAATGTCCCGGCTGAAAGCCGGTTCCTCTTAAATTACAGGCTCGCTATCGCTCGCCAGGATAAAATTGACACCTGAATGGCACGAAAGGTCTTAATATGGGGTGAAAGTTCTTAAAATCGCTAAACTAATGGGGCAAACGTTTTATAATATCAAAAACAATGGGGCTAAACATGAGGGAGAAAGGGGTCAAGAAAAAAATCCCTCAAGTGGAGATCTCCCCTTAAGACACTTGGGTAAGTGTCGGGGTAAGTGTTTTTGTTTAATATAGAGAGAAGGACGAAAGGAACACAGGGAATTACGAAGAGGGCTTATTATATTGCTGTCTGGCCAGCTCATTAGAGAGAGAGGGAGTGAGTGAGTGTGTACAAAGGAGTACAAAGGAAATCAAGCAACAACAGATCTAGTGACCCTTCTAGGTTGCTTGTCCTCCAAAACACTGAGGATCAAGTGTCCAAACAGTGGTTTAGAGTGGGTAAGGGAACATTGGAAAGGGAATTACTGCCCTGGAACTAATGTCCGTGGCAGGATTAGGAAGTTAGTAGGGGACAGATGGGTTAGTAACTGAGGGGGGGATAAAATAAAGTTATTCATTTACAAACGCAGTCAGTCGCGGGTTTGATGCGAGATATTTGTCTAGACGGAGTTTAAATGAATCAACGGTGATGCAGTCTATAACGTTTCGGGGAAGCCCATTCCACAAGTTGACAACTCGATTGAAGAAGAAATTCTTAGATTCGTGTGAGTTAAAAGATTTACCAATAATTTTGCAACCGTTTCCCCGCGTGTAATTAGATTGGTCGATAGTGAAGTACTTACTACAGTTCATATTGTCGATGCCTTTGATGATTTTGAACACTTGAATTAAGTCACCTCTTAATCTGCGCTGGGTTAAAGGAAATAGATTTAATTCTCTAAGACGCTCTTCGTATGGTTTGTTCTTTAGGCTAGGTATCATTTTGGTAACTCTACGTTGAACTCGTTCTAGCTTGTTTATATCTTTTTGGTAATAAGGGCACCAGGATTGAACGCAGTATTCCAGAAGAGGGCGGACTAATGAATTGTAAAGGGTTAGGATAACTTCTTTGGATTTATGCTCAAATGACCTGCCTATAAAGCCAATTATTTTGTTTGCCTTCTTAACAACTTCTGAACATTGTTGACTCGGTTTTAGGTTACTCGATATTGTTACTCCCAGATCGGTTTCTCTGTTTACATTCTTAAGCTGAGTGCCATTCATCGAATAGTTTGCTTTCTCATTTAGGTATCCGATATGTAGTACTTTACATTTATCCGCATTGAAACTCATTTGCCAAATTTGGGCCCAACATGACAATTTATCTAGATTGTGTTGCATATCGTCAACTTGTTCTTTTGAGAGTACGCTATTTGCAATTTTTGTATCGTCAGCAAATTTTGAGATTGTACAGGTGAGACCCTCATCTATGTCGTTGATGTAAATTAGAAAGAGAATTGGTCCTAGTACCGATCCCTGGGGTACCCCGCTACTTACATTGGTCCATTTGATGCCTTACCGTTTATGACTACTCTTTGCTTTCTGTCGCTGAGCCAATTTTCTATCCATTTCAACACACCGTCTTGTATTCCATGCGCTTTTAGTTTTAGCAGTAAACGTTTGTGGGGAACTTTGTCAAAGGCCTTTTGAAAATCAAGGTATATAATATCTACAGCTTTACTCTCATCGTAGAGGTTGAGGATATCGTGGAAGAAGTCTAAGAGGTTTGTTAAACAGGAACGTTTTTTACGAAAGCCGTGTTGAGTATCTTTAAGTATGTTATTTTCCTCTAAGTGATTTACGAGTCTGTCTCGTATGACCGTTTCTAGCATTTTACATACAACTGAGGTTAAGCTAATTGGACGATAGTTACTGGGTAGGGATTTGCTGCCTTTTTTGAATATCGGTGTTACGTTGGCTAGCTTCCACTGATCGGGCATAGTTCCAGACTGCAAGGATTTATTGAATAGTAATGTCAGTGGTTTAGAGAGCTCATCCTTAGCTTCCTTTAGAACTCTAGGCGAGATTGTATCAGGTCCAGGCGTTTTATTTACCTTGAGTTTATCTAAACAATTCAATACTTCTCTCTCTGTAACGGTGATATTGCTTAGAACATCTGAATTATCAATCTGAATCGGCGATGGTGTAGGGATATCACTGAGGTCTTCTGTTGTAAAAACTGATGCAAAGAAGGTATTGAGGGCATTACTCATTTGTTCTTCGTCTTTGGTGTATTCTCCATTTTCATCGACTAACGGTCCAACAGTTGAAGTAACGACTTTTTTCTTTCTGATATAACTATAGAATTCTTTCGGGTTTGTTTTACTTTGATTCGCAATATGTAACTCTAAGGTCTTTTTACTTTGCTTAATTAACTTTTTGGCTTTGCGTCGTAGCTCTACAAATTTTACCCGTTCTTCGTCATTTTGTGAGGATTTTAATCTATCATTAGCAAATTTTTTAGCAAGCAGGCAGTTTGAAATATCTTTATTCCACCATTTGGGCTTATTATTATGGCCTGGACGCCGAGTTTTCGATGGTATGCAGTCTTGCACTGCTTTTAGGTAAGTGGCTTCGAATAACTTCCAAGATGTATTTATGTCGTTATTGTGAATTAAAAAGCTCCAGTCAGTTTCTTTAAACATAGCTCTAAGTTTATGGAAGTTTGCTTTCTTGAAATTAGGGACTTTTTCGATGCTACTATTTGGTTCGTTACTAGTAAACTTTAAAGTGAAAGTTATCGTACGATGGTCGCTGTTACTGAATTCATCACCAACATTCAAATTCTCTATTAATTCTTCTTTTGTTGCAAGTACAATGTCAAGAACGTTATTACCACGGGTCGGCGTTCCAACAAATTGATAAAGCGAACTCTCTTGCAAGTTCGTATACAAGTCATGTCCGGAGTGTGAAGTAAGAGTATCGCCCCACTTGGTCACAGGTAAATTAAAGTCACCAAAAATTACGGTATCTTGTGAGTTACTTACATCTGCAATTTGTTCGTAAATTTCTCGGTCAGTTTGCACTGATTGAGCTGGAGGTCTGTATATTAATGCAAGTATTATTTTGGTACCTTTATTATTCTTTATTAGCACAAAAGATGTGTCGACGTTCACAATTTGAGGTTTTGACAAGAGGGTAGGGTTAAGACTTTCTTTGATATAAAGTAAAACGCCACCTCCATTTCGATTTATTCGGCTTTTCTCAAACATTACATAACCGGGAAGTGAATACTCTGCTAAAAAGTCTCTATCTTCTGTATTGAGCCAAGATTCTGTTATGCCAATCACATCATAATTTTCTGTAAACACTAGCTCCTCTAAATCTGAAAATTTATTGCGTATGCTACGAGCGTTTGCATAGAAAACCTTTAAATTTGTTATTTTAGAACTCACGGAACGCTCTTTAATAATATTTTTGGTTCTTGTCGGATCTACATTTATGTTCATGGCTGTCCTCGGTCCTCGCTGTCTTCGGTCCTTATCGCTGGTGGTCCTGGGTTGCCTCTGTTTTTTTCTTGGCGTTGGATGATTTATGTCACTGCTGCTTCTTCTCGGATGGCGTTTTTTGATCCATGGCTGCGGACTGCTTCGTGTAGGAACCCATGCGTGCTGAACCCACAGGGTTTAGATGAGTGCCATCCTTGCGGAACAGAGTAGGCTGGTTGTAGAAGTTGTCCCAGAGGTTGATGAATTCAACTTCTTCCCTCAGACACAAATGTTTTAGGCGGCTATTTGTGCTGAAAGCCTTGTCGTAGAATTTGTCAGGTGCGTCGATCTTGGGGAGAATGCCTGAGATGATGATATTCCTTGACTTGTTTTTGTAGTGCTGGATCATCTTGCGATATTTCTCCATCAACTCTTCGGATCTGGTGCGCATGACGTCATTTGAACCAGCATGGATGACAAAAAGGGTATTTTCATTTGCATCCTTTGTGGTATCTTCGAAGGCTTCCACAATGTCGTCCAGTCCAGCTCCTGGGATGCAAAATCTTTTTCGTTGATTTGGGACTCTGTCGCAGAACTCTTCGACCTGTCCTCGTAGGATGTGTGTGTGTGTGTGTGTGTGTGTGTGTGAGAGAGAGAGGAATATGAGTGAGTGAGTGAATGAATGAGAGAGAGACAGAGAGAGAGAGAGAGTATGTGATTGAGTAGTATAGTGTGTGTAATAACGGTGACACTGATATATACTGTAAAGTGTGACCAATGGCCCCTGAGGGACGGTATATCAGTGGTAGTACCGGTAGTAGTAGTAGTATTGTCTGGTAGTAGTGTGCACGAGAGAGGGAGATACGCACACACACACGCACACACTCACACACACACACACACACACACACACACACACTCACACACACACACACACACTCACACACGCACACACACGCACACACACACACACACACACACACACACACACACACACACACACACACACACTATTGGTAAATCTTTTAACTCGCACGAATCTAAGAATTTCTTCTTCAATCGAGTTGTCAACTTGTGGAATGGGCTTCCCCGAGACGTTATAGACTGCAGCACCGTTGATTCATTTAAATTCCGCCTAGACAAATATCTCGCATCAAACCCGCGACTGACTGCGTTTGTAAATGAATAACTTTATCCTCCCCTCAGTTACTAACCCATATGTCCCCTACTAACTTCCTAGTCCTGCCACGTTAGTGGCAGGGCAGTAGTTCCCTTTCCAATGTTCCCTTACCCACTCTAAACCACTGTTTGGACACTTGATCCTCAGTGTTTTGGAGGACAAGCAACCTAGAAGGGTCACTAGACCTGTTGTTGCTTGATTTCCTTTGTACTTTGTACACACACACACACACACACACACACACACACACACACATATATCAACTGAGAAGGAAAGTATGAAGACAGTAAATAAGAATAGAGAATAAAGGCAAATTAGATTGAGAAAAGAAGAGACAAAGAAATAGTGTTAAGATCACGTGATTTTTCATTAAATCATGGCTGTTATTAGGCGATTTAAGGGGAGATTTCCACTTGAGGGATTTTTTTCTGGACTCCTTTCTCCCTCATGTTTAGCCCCATTGCTTTTCTAATTTTAAGACGTTCGACCCATTATTTTGACGATTTTAAGAACTTTCGACCCATTTCTGTCAATTTTAAGACCTTTCGTGCTATTTAGGTGTCGATTTTATCCTGGCGAGCGATAGCGAGCCTGTAATATAAGAGGAACCGGCTTTCAGCCGGTACATTTTTCTACCGAAAAATGTACAAATTTATCTTGAAAGAGGGTCAAGGGGGTGAAATTTTAAGATTGCTGGAGGAGTAGAAAACAAACTAAAAACCTCCCCTTAATGTATGATAGGAACGATATATAGGAATCAACCGGTCAAAACCATCCCTCTCACTTCCTCCCTCAACTGAATAAAAATAATCTCGTGTTAGCCGAAACGAAAGGAAGAAACACGCCCCCGAAGGCTGAAATGCTTAACCCCTTCTGTTCCGGCGACGTCTTTTGCAATATATTCTGACAACTATTAGACGATTACATTCAGTTTAGGAAGGATCTGTAGCAATGATAAGGCTTCGAACTAAGTCAATCAACCCTTTTAACTACCACAGATCCCCTCAGCATTCTTTTAACTACCACAGATCCCCTCAGCATTCTTTTCATAATTGCTTTGGGGCGTGGGGCTTCGGTATCCCGGGCGTTTCCGCACCCTCCTCAGCTCCTTGCCTTGGAGCAGCTTTGGTCACCCAGGCTTTTTTGTGGTAGGCAGGGAGGGTTTTGTGGGGGCGTTCGGTTATGGCCTTGGCCTTGCTCGGCCAGACAGCCTGGGGAACAACAACAACAACAACAACCACAGATCCTTCCTAAACTACACATAATCGTCTAAATATAGCCAGAATATAATAACAAAGACGTCGCCGGTACTGAAGGGGTTAAGGGCGGGGTGACCTGTTTTTGTTCTGTCCTTTTCTATCTTTCTCTGGCTTGTATCCATTTGGCCCCATTCAGCCTACTGTTTTAAGACGTTTATCCCCATCCAGGTGTCTTTTTTTTGTTTACTGGTGAGCGGTAGCGTGCCAGCATATTTTTTATTTTTGTTTGACAGCAGGCTAAATTTGTAAATTTTTCGATAGAACAATTTCTCCGGCGAAGCCGGATTTCTTCATATAATGCTGGCTCGCTATCGCTCGCCAGGAATAAATCGACACCTAGATGGGGATAAACGTCTTAAAATAGTTGGCTGAATGGGGCCGAATGGATACAAGCCAGAGAAAGAGAGAAAAGGAAAGAAATAACAAAAAAGCAGGTCACCCCCCTTAAAGACCCAAACATATGTGGGAAGTATGTAATGCAGGTGGGGAATAAACAGGTGTGGAGGATATAGTGAGATGAAGTGCAAAGCGAAAATAGATTAGACGAGAACGAATGGGAGGAAGGGAAGGGCAGACAAGAGAAGAACGAATGGGAGGAAGGGAAGGGCAGACAAGAGAAGAACGAATGGGAGGGAGGGAAGGGCAGACAAGAGAAGAACGAATGGGAGGAAGGGAAGGGCAGACAAGAGAAGAACGAATGGGAGGGAGGGGAGGGCAGACAAGAGAAGAAGGAATGGGAGGGAGGGAAGGGCAGACAAGAGAAGAACGAATGGGAGGAAGGGAAGGGCAGACAAGAGGAGAAGGATAGGCCGCAGGTGAATGAATGAATGAATGAAGGATAGGCCGCAGGTGAATGAATGAATGAATGAATGAAGGATAGGCCGCAGGTGAATGAATGAAGGATAGGCCGCAGGTGAATGAATGAATGAATGAATGAAGGATAGGCCGCAGGTGAATGAATGAATGAATAAATGAAGGATAGGCCGCAGGTGAATGAATGAATGAATGAAGGATAGGCCGCAGGTGAATGAATGAATGCACGGGAAAAACATCGATTATTGCACACGCTTCCAATTAGTTTGAGGTGTCGATTTTTTCCTGGCGAGCGATAGCGAGCCTGTAATTTAAGAGGTACCTGCCTTCGGCCGGGACATTTTTCTACTGAAACATTTACACATTTATCTTGAAAGAGGGTCACTCTAGGGGGTGTCATTTTAAGCTATGGGGCTTCTTTCTAGGTCGGGCAGAAATCGTAACTCCGAACCTCTCAGAACTCAAAAAGGACTAGATTAATCGAGCTAATATTTCTACCAAATAGGAAGACTTGGCTAGGGAATAGGTGTGTATCAATTGACGGCTCATTTCCTCTAGCCCTTTTGGAGTTACAGAGGTTCGGAGTTACGATTTCTGCCCATGAACGGACTTCTAGATATCTCGGCATCTAATCACTTCGCTATTAGTAACGTTCATTATGTCAACATCTTTAAGTTAAGTTATGTTAGGTCAGATAAGGCTAAGGTTAAGAGGCTAAGGTTAATCGGTGATCCGATTTTCTGAACCCTTTTCTCCCTCATGCTTAGCCCCATTAGTTTTCAGATTTTAAGACGTTTGGCCCATTACTATGGCGATTTTAAAACCTTTCGCTCATTTTCTGTGTCAATATTAAGACTTTTCGTGTCATTTAGGTGTCGAAATTTTCCTGGCGAGCGATAGCGAGCCTATTATTTAGGAAGGAGCGGCCTTCGGCCGGGAATTTTTTCTACCGAAAAATGTACACGCATATCTTGAAGGGGGATCCGATGAAACAAGTTGGCTACGAAAATACCGGATATATATACTTGTACAGTCGCGCTAATAAGTCATGTCTCAGCGATCATTACGTTTGGCTCGTTCTGTGCTGTATTAATGTCTGTCAGATGTTGAATAGACTGGGTAAGTGGAGGAACATGTTGGTATATCTCACTCCTAAAGAAAATTATCATGATTAAATATTGCTGGTACCAATTATTGATCAAAAACATAATTGGTGCCGAGACATCACTTATGAGCGCGACTGTACCCCTCGGATACCATAGTCGCTAGTCCACGCATACCAATTCCTGGACTTTACTCATTTGTATTTATGGAAGCATATCTCTGTAAACGAAATAATAAATAAAATGTTCTATAATTCAACTAGAAAACGATATAGACTATTTATTGAAAAGCCAGTCCTATCCAAAAATCAATCCGGATAGTAATAATTGCATAGACCAAAAAAACAGAAGGAGTCCACGAACTTTCCTGCGTGGGCTAGAAACTATGGTATCTGAGTACCTAAGCCTACCGAGTGGAAGTCAGACCAGTGCCAAGCCAACTTTTCAGGGAGGGCATTAGGAATCCCTGGAGAGAGAGAGAGAGAGAGAGAGAGAGAGAGAGAGAGAGAGAGAGAGAGAGAGAGGAAACATAGATAGATGGATAGATAGAGAGAGACAGAGAGCGAGAGAGAGAGAGAGAGAGAGAGAGAGAGAGAGAGAGAGAGAGAAGATAGGAAACATAGATAGACAGAGAGAGAGAGAGAGAGAGAGATAAAGAAGAGAGGAAACATAGATAGATAGATGAATAGAGAGAGAGAGAGAGAGAGAGAGAGAGAGAGAGAGAGAGAGAGAGAGAGAGAGAGAGAGGATAAGACACATTGGAACGACAGAAAGTATATACAGTGTGTTGTACCCTGTTAAGCTAGGGAGATGGGCTGTGTTTTTCTGGGCCCCTTTCTCCCTTGTGTTTAGCCCCATTTGTTTGGAGATTATATCATGTTCGGTCCCATTAGTTTGGCGTTTTTAACACCTTTCGCCCCATTTTGTTGTCAAATTTATTACCTTTCGTGCCGTTTAGGTGTTAATACTTTCCTGGCGAGCGATAGCGAGCCTGAAATCTTAAGAGGAAACGGCCTTCGGCCGGGACATTTTTCTACCGAAAAATGTACAAATTTATCTTGAAGGGGGAGGGGGGGGGGGGTCTAGGGGGTGTTTTTCTAAGCTTGATGGAGGTATAGCAAGGCAACCAAGAAATAAAGGCATACATGAATTAATAAACCAAATAACGGCCCATCTTCCCATAACAAAATATCCTATTGTTTGCAGATGAAGGATTGGCAATGCTATTTCTTGTGCAACACCAGCTCATGGCATTGAGTATGAATACATTTTAGTTTTTATCCTCGCCACACGAAGTTTGTGGGAGTTATGTAATCGTCGTTGTTTGTCTGTTTGTAAACAAAATGTATCAAAAACTTAGTTGCCGGATTTGTATGAAATTTGGTCAGTACCTCTGTTTGGTACTAGAATAGATATTACTAACTCTTGGGTATAATCCGCTAACGCTCTTTGTTCCCCGCCCCATATTCAAACAACACCCTCTTAACCCTCTCACGACCATATAACGCAGAGGTTGCCAGATTTGCAATAAGAAATAGAGTTCTCTCTCTCTTATAATTACCTCTCCAAAATTAGTTTTCTGCCCACAGCTAACTCAAAGACAACTGCAGAGGTTAAAGTAACTAAACTAAAGGTTTCTAAACACCCCTGATGGTAACAAAGGCTCTAAAGTATCCCTAATAGGCTCAAAAGTGCGTCAAGAACGTGAGAGGGTTAAGGGGACAGTGGCTGTTTTTTCATCTATTTATTCAGTTATTCATATATTTTTTAGTTTTCTCGCTAGACCTCCATCAAGCTTAAAAAAACACCCCCTGGATCCCCCCTCAAGATAAATTTTTAAATTTTTCGATTGAAAAATGTCCCGGCCAAAGGCCTGTTCCTCTTTCAATTTCAGGCTCGCTATCGCTCGCCAGGAAAATATCAACACCTAAATGGCACGAAAGGTCTTAAAATAGATAACGAAATGGGGCAAAAGGTGTTAAAATCGCCAAACTAATGGACCGAACGTCTTATAATCTACGACTACAAGATTTAAGACTATTTCAATAAACTCTCTAACTTTGATAGTTCCTTCTAATTTGGTTACAATTGTCTAGAAGCAATTTGAATAACATATAAATTTGAGGTATAGAAATATTAAACTCGCAAAACAAACGAACCAAAAGCGGAACATCTAATTGATTCTAATAAACAGGGTTATAGGCATGCCACTATAAAAACACCACTGTACAATCGCGCTAATAAGTGATGTCTCGGCACCAATTACGTTTGGATCAATAATTGGTATCAGCCATATTTACACATGCTATCTTCTTTTTGAGTGAGAGATACCAACATTTGCCCTATACTTACCCACCCTATTCAACATCTGACAGACATTAATACAGCACAGAACAAGCCAAACGTAATGACAGCTGGGACATGACTTATTAGCGCGACTGTACAGATTTTTTTTTTTTTTTCTGTGATTGAGGGAGGCAAAAGTATAGCATTAGTATAGCCATTGCAACATGTTTCAGCCTGTGTATTCTCATGAAAGTTCTAAGTCAGTATTCTGAAAGATAAATTCATTGCACTGAAAGCTCAATATCACCATGAATCAGAAGGGTTAGATTGACCGGCGCCAGACCATTGTAGTTAGAATACATGACAAGCATTTTAGTTAGAATACATGACAAGCATTTTAGTTAGAATACATGACAAGCATTTGGATACGGAAGGATTTTTTCACTAGAATAGAATACTGTAGAGGCAAGCTATGGGGCCTCTGATCAGAAAAATGCGGAAATGCGGAAGATGCAGAAAATGCGGAAAATGCGGTAAATGCGGAAGGATTTGTTCACTAGAATAGAATAGAGACAAGCTACGGGGCCTCTGATCAGAACAATATTGAATGTGTTGAGGTGCGTAGAGAAGTTGTAGGGGGAGGCCTGGCTACATACAGAGAGGAGGTGACACGTTCGGAATACTTGATGAGGCCCGCTACGTCTATAGGTCCGCACGGGGGAGTCTGTAAAGTAGTCTGGGCTGAGGGTTAAGAGGGTAGTGCTTGGTTTGGGGTCTATATATTTATTAATTTATTTTTGAGTTTCCTCGCTAGACCTCCATCAAGCTTAGAAAAACACCCCCTAGACCCCCTTTCAAGAAAAATTTGTCCTGGCTGAAGACCGGTTCTAAAATTAATATAATATAATTAATATCCAGTATTCGAGTATGGATAATAAGTCGTAGGCGTGTGCATAAAACTTAAACCGTCTTGGTGGTGTAATGGTTAAGGTGTCTTAAGAATCTGTGTGTGATAACCCGGGTTCGAATCCTGGTGGATCACATATATGCTTTCATTAATTTCATTGGAGGTGTTTGGTGTTGTGGTGGTGACATTAATACAAAATACATTAGAGGCTCGCTATCGCTCGCCAGAAATAAAGCGATACCTAAAGGGCACGAAAGGTTTTAATATTGACAAAACAATGCGGCGAAAGGCCTAAAAATCGCCAAAGTAACGAACGGAACAAACGTCTTAAAACCTCAATACTAATATGCTAAACATGAGGGAGAAGGGGGTCCAGAAAAAGCGAGTAGTACCCCCTTAAGGAGGTCATGTGTACTAGGCTTGGTGTGCTGAGGTGAGAGAGAGAGAGAGACTGAGACTTTTACCCGATACTTTGTGCTTATAAGAGAGAGAGAGATAGATAGATAGATAGATAGATAGATATATAGATAGAGAGACAGACTTTTACCCGATACTTTGTGCTTATAAGATGGATAGATAGATAGATAGATAGATAGATAGATAGAGAGAGACTGAAACTTTTACCCGATACTTTGTGCTTATGAGAGAGAGAGAGAGAGAGAGAGAGAGAGAGAGAGAGAGAGAGAGAGAGAGAGAGAGAGACTGACGTTTACTCGGGGCTCTGGGCTTATTTGTAAAGTTTTTCAGTATCTGTATACTAATGTGAATATATATGTATTGATATATACACGTGAATTCGTACACACACACACACACACACACACACACACACACACACACACACACACACACACACACACACACACACACACACACACACACACACACACACACACACACACACACACACACACACACACACACACACACACACACACTAATGGATATATATTTATACACTCCGGGTAACGTGTTCAATCTAGGCTTTATCTTCTACCTGTCCCCCCCCCCCCCTCTCTCTCTCTCTCTCTCTCTCTCTCTCTCTCTCTCTCTCTCTCTCTCTCTAATTGATATACTTGGGTTCGAAAACTATCTTAACGACAGAGCCCAGTCAGTACTCATCAATGATAACCCAGTCAGTACGCATCAATGATAACCCAGTCAGTACGCATCAATGATAACCCAGTCAGTACGCATCAATGATAACCCAGTCAGTATGCATCAATGATAACCCAGTCAGTACGCATCAATGATAACCCAGTCAGTACGCATCAATGATAACCCAGTCAGTACGCATCAATGATAACCCAGTCAGTACGCATCAATGATAACCCAGTCAGTACGCATCAATGATAACCCAGTCAGTACGCATCAATGATAACCCAGTCAGTACGCATCAATGATAACCCAGTCAGTACGCATCAATGATAACCCAGTCAGTATGCATCAATGATAACCCAGTCAGTACGCATCAATGATAACCCAGTCAGTACTCATCAATGATAACCCAGTCAGTATGCATCAATGATAACCCAGTCAGTACTCATCAATGATAACCCAGTCAGTACGCATCAATGATAACCCAGTCAGTACGCATCAATGATAACCCAGTCAGTACGCATCAATGATAACCCAGTCAGTATGCATCAATGATAACCCAGTCAGTACGCATCAATGATAACCCAGTCAGTACGCATCAATGATAACCCAGTCAGTACGCATCAATGATAACCCAGTCAGTACGCATCAATGATAACCCAGTCAGTACGCATCAATGATAACCCAGTCAGTACGCATCAATGATAACCCAGTCAGTACGCATCAATGATAACCCAGTCAGTACGCATCAATGATAACCCAGTCAGTATGCATCAATGATAACCCAGTCAGTACGCATCAATGATAACCCAGTCAGTACTCATCAATGATAACCCAGTCAGTATGCATCAATGATAACCCAGTCAGTACGCATCAATGATAAACCCAGTCAGTACGCATCAATGATAAACCCAGTCAGTACGCATCAATGATAACCCAGTCAGTACGCATCAATGATAACCCAGTCAGTACGCATCAATGATAACCCAGTCAGTACGCATCAATGATAACCCAGTCAGTATGCATCAATGATAACCCAGTCAGTACGCATCAATGATAACCCAGTCAGTACGCATCAATGATAACCCAGTCAGCACGCATCAATGATAACCCAGTCAGCACGCATCAATGATAACCCAGTCAGTATGCATCAATGATAACCCAGTCAGTATGCATCAATGATAACCCAGTCAGTACGCATCAATGATAACCCAGTCAGTATGCATCAATGATAACCCAGTCAGTACGCATCAATGATAACCCAGTCCGCAGTACGCATCAATGATAACCCAGTCAGTACGCATCAATGATAACCCAGTCAGTACGCATCAATGATAACCCAGTCAGTACGCATCAATGATAACCCAGTCAGTACGCATCAATGATAACCCAGTCAGTACGCATCAATGATAAACCCAGTCAGTATGCATCAATGATAACCCAGTCAGTACGCATCAATGATAACCCAGTCAGTACGCATCAATGATAACCCAGTCAGTACGCATCAATGATAACCCAGTCAGTACGCATCAATGATAACCCAGTCAGTACGCATCAATGATAACCCAGTCAGTACGCATCAATGATAACCCAGTCAGTACGCATCAATGATAACCCAGTCAGTACGCATCAATGATAACATCTGTTCTTCCTCTAAAATGTTCTTATCGAGGTCCACAGGGATTAATTCTAGGATCAATCTTGCTTGATATGTTTGCTAATGACATGGCAGAGAACGTAAATGGCTGCCACTTAATTCAGTATGGCGATGACACTCTATTATAGGTAGCGTCAACGAACTTGACAATAATCTGGACCCCTTAACTTCTTATAACTCAAAATGAATGTAAGCAATCAGGCTGACATTTCTATCATTTGGGAAGAGTCCATCAGGAAATAGGTGTTGATATTGACAGCCAGTTTGCTCAAGGTCCTTTTGAGTTACGAAGATATACACATACACTAGTGGTACTGTATATAACTTGCATGATCTGATTAGTACATACACTAGTGGTGCTGTATATAACTTGCATGATCTGATTAGTACATACACTAGTGGTGCTGTATATAACTTGTATGATCTGATTAGTACATACACTAGTGGTGCTGTATATAACTTGCATGATCTGATTAGTACATACACTAGTGGTGCTGTATATAACTTGCATGATCTGATTAGTACATACACTAGTGGTGCTGTATATAACTTGCATGATCTGATTAGTACATACACTAGTGGTGCTGTATATAACTTGCATGATCTGATTAGTACATACACTAGTGGTGCTGTATATAACTTGCATGATCTGATTAGTACATACACTAGTGGTACTGTATATAACTTGCATGATCGTATTCGGAGAGCGGAAGTAACAATACGTAGAGCCAAACAATATTTTTTGCACAAATGGGTTAATGCTAAATTTAAGGGGGTGACCTGCTTTTTTTTTTGTTCTCTCCTTTTCTCTATTTCTCTTGCTCGTATCTATTCGGCCCCATTCAGCCAACTATCTTAAGACGTTTTTCCCCATCTAGGTGTCGATTTCTTCCTGGCGAGCGATAGCGAGCCAGCATTATATGATGAAATCCGGCTATCGAAAAATGTACAAATTTAGCCTGCTGTTAAAAACATTTATAAAATATGATGGCTCGCTACCGCTCACCAGTATTTTGTTTACACCTGAATGGGGATAAACGTGTTAAAACAGTAGGCTGAATGGGGCCAAATGGATACAAGCCAGAAAAAAAGAGAAAAGGAGATAACAAAAGCAGGTCACCCCCCTATCTCAATCGAAATACAAAATAATTTCGACAAACTAGGAAAATTGTGGTCCAGTCGTGTGTACATGCTTAGATTGATATGCAGGATTCGAAGTTGCATAATAAATCGTAGGCAGTGTCCGACAATTCTAACTGTCTTCGTGGTGTGATGCAATAAGGTGTGTATTTTCGGTGAGCATCCTGGGTTCGAATCCACGGACTGGTCTGTGTGTATTAATTTCATAAATCGATTTTGGGAGTATAGTTGGTTGTTGGAAGGAACATAATAATTAGTATATTTGCCATCGATATGAAGAAATGATAGCTTAGATTGCTGATACAATTATTGTCTAAAAATACTCAAACTTATTAGCGCGACTGTACTATGACTTTCGACAAACATATCAATGCAATGACTAAAAAAGTCATGGAAATACTGTTGTCAATCGAATTAAAGATTATTTTTGACAAACTAGGAAAATTGTGGTCCAGTCATTAGTATTCTCTCTGCCATGTACTACTGCTTGGAGATATATGTCTAAATATGGCCAAGCTACACTCTTATTGAGCAATTAGAATGGTTCCAGAAATGGCCAAAGTTACCCCTAAAAGTGATTGTAGGAGCAAACAAATATGGCCAAGCTACCCCTATTATTGAGCAATTAGAATGGATAACAATAAATATGGCCAAGCTACCCCTATTATTGAGCAATTAGAATGGATAACAATAAATATGGCCAAGCTACCCCTATTATTGAGCAATTAGAATGGATAACAATAAATATGGCCAAGCTACCCCTATTATTGAGCAATTAGAATGGACGACAATAAATATGGCCAAGCTACCCCTATTATTGAGCAATTAGAATGGATAACAATAAATATGACCAAGTTACTTGTATCATACTCACTTTACTTGTATCATACTCACTTTATGGCCAAGCTACTCACTTTACTTGTGTCAATTAGACTTGTGTCATACTCAATAAATACTTGTGTCATACTCCTCACTTTACTTGTGTCATACTCACTTTACTTGTATCATACAACTTGTGTCATACTCACTTTACTTGTGTCATACTCACTTTACTTGTGTCATACTCACTTTACTTGTATCATACTCACTTTACTTGTATCATACTCACTTTACTTGTATCATACTCACTTTACTTGTATCATACTCACTTTACTTGTATCATACTCACTTTACTTGTGTCATACTCACTTTACTTGTGTCATACTCACTCAACATTTCATGGACCAATTCCAGTAAATTGGAAAGACATGATCGGTGTCGCCTGAAGCCATGTTGGGAATCTGTATTAAGGGGAGATTTCCACCTGGAGGATTTTTTCTGGACCTCTTTCTCCCTCATGTTTAGCCCCATTGCTTTTGAGATTTTAAGACGTTCGCTCCATTAGTTTGGCGATTTTAAGAACCCTCGCCCCATTTCTGTCAATTTAAGACCATTCGTGCCATTTAGGTGTCGATTTTTTCCTGGCGAGCGATAGCGAGCCTATAATTTAAGAGCAACCGGCCTCCGGCCGGGACATTTTTCTACCGAAATTTTACAAATTTATCTAGGGGGTGTAATTTTAAGCTTAATGAAAACGTAGAGAACAAACTAAATACCTCCCCTTAAGAAGAACAAACTAAATACCTCCCCTTAAGGTACAAAATACTATGTATCCTAACTGGTTCTCACAGTTCTCTACCATGAATAATATATCTAATAGTACCTCAACACAACAGATTGTTCTCTGTGTCCCTAGAACTTTGAATCGACTGTGAGGTACGACGTTCTCTGAAAGTATATATATGCCCTGCCCAAACTTGTCAAAGACTCAAATTACCTGCCGGTATTCAAGGGGAGACTTAAGGGGAGGTTTTTAGTTTGGTCCCTATAGATATCCTTCAAGCTTAAGATTACACCCCCTTGAGCCCCTTTCAAGATAAATTTGTACATTTTTCGGTAGAAAAATGTCCGGGCTGAAAGCAGGTTCCACTTAAATTACAGGCTCGCTGTCGCTCGCCAGGATAAAATCGACACCTAAATGGCACGAAAGGTCTTAAAATTGAGAGAAATGGGTTGAAAGTTCTTAAAATCGTCAAAATAATGGGGCGAACGTCTTAAAATTAGAAAAACAATGGGGCTAAACATGAGGGAGAAAGGAGTTCAGAAAAAATCCCTCACGTGGATTATCCCCCCTTAAGAGGCACATTATAAAAGGTGATCTGGAATGAAATATTACTCACGTTTTAAATACGCGTAATATATTTTCCATCCCTTCTCTTTTTTCCTCCCTCCTTCCTTCTCTTCCTCCTTTCACTGTCTTTCTCTCCTTTCCTCCCTACACCCATCCCCCCTCACTCTCTCTCCGTCCTTTCCTCTCCCTCTCGACCCTCCCCCCCCCCCCCCTCTTCCGCTCCTTGGTACTCCTCGCTTCGCACCTTTCTAGACCCCCCTGTCTCTCTATCCCCCCCCCCCCCCTCTATCTCTCCTTCCCTTTCTATGTCTCCCTCCTTGCCTCCCCTCCCTCTCAGTGCCTTCCTTCTCTGCCCCCCCCCCCCCCCTCCCCTCTCTCCTCCCCCTTACTCCCTCTCTCTACCTTACCACTCTCTCCCTCCCTCTTTACTCATTCTCTCTACCTCCATTCTCCCTCCCTCCCTCCCTCCCTCTCTCTCTCCCTCCCTCCCTCCCTCACTATCTCCTCACCTACTTTCCTCGTTCAATTTCATTAGTCCTCCTGATACGATAATGATGGCATCCAGTTGTTTTTGCTTTGTCATTTATACTTTATTGATTTTAATTATGTTTCGTATTTTCATCCGTTGTATTTGTTGTATTGATCTTCCATTTATTGTTTCATTATTTAATTTAAGTTTGTATTAAGTTTAGCTATGTTATATTTGTTGTATTTATATTTTGTTTGGTTTATATATGTTTGTGCTAGCTTACATGTGCTAAATCAATTAAATCAATTCTAAGCAGACTAGATTGAAAATATCACCGTTGTAATTGCAGGAGTTAACGCCTTGGGAATTACGACGTGTGTTAGCCGTTTTATTGGCTAGCATTAGATGATGTTATGCAGGTAAGGATCTCTAGAAATAATAATAATAATAATAATAATAATAATAATAATAAAATAGTAATAATAGTATTAACATTTATTTAGTTAGCATTTTACAATGTTGGTACCACATAATATGTTACAAATATGACATGTACCAGCTTTGCATAATTCCAACTAAGGATAGCCCAAAAAGGCCGTTAGGCGTTAGTGGTCAAAACCAACTAAGGATAGCCCAAAAAGGCCGTTAGGCGTTAGTGGTCAAAACCAACTAAGGATAGCCCAAAAAGTCCGTTAGGCGTTAGTGGTCAAAACCAACTAAGGATAGCCCAAAAAGTCCGTTAGGCGTTAGTGGTCAAAACCAACTAAGGATAGCCCAAAAAGTCCGTTAGGCGTTAGTGGTCAAAACCAACTAAGGATAGCCCAAAAAGTCCGTTAGGCGTTAGTGGTCAAAACCAACTCAATTATGCCTCTGACTCCCACCGATAATTCCTAGGCTCAATAAAATCGCCTAATGATAGCCAGAATAACTTGTTCAATCGCGTTATGGTCTTCAAAGAGTTAAACACAAAATAGTACTTGAACAATTATGAAAATCGGTACCAGTTAAGGGTGTGTTTTCACTTATTTCTGGAACCCCTTCTCCCTCACGTTTAGCCCAGTTAGTTTTGAAATCTTAAGACGTTTGTCTCATTAGCTGGCGGTTTGCAGACCTTTTGCCTTATTTCCGCGTCAAATTTAAGTCCTTTCGTGCCATTTAGGTGAGCGATAGCAAGAGTGCATTTTAGGAGGAATCAGCTTTCAGCCGGGATATTTTTCTACCGAAAAATGTACAAATTTATCTCGCATGGGGGTCTTGGGTGTATTTCTTTAAGCTTGATAGAGGTCTAGGGAAGAAGTGATTGATTAGCCTATTGGTGTGATGAACGTGTTATTTGGGAGTGATAAACGGGTTATTTGTAATGATTATTGGTGTGATAGTGTTTGGTGTGATGAACGTGTTTTTTTGGGGTGTGATAACGTGTTATTTGGGTGTGAACGGGTTATTTGGGTGTAATGAACGTGTTATTTGGGTGTGATGAACGGGTTATTTGGGTGTGATGAACGTGTTATTTGGGTGTAATGAACGTGTTATTTGAGTGTGATGAACGGGTTATTTGGGTGTGATGAACGTGTTATTTGGGTGTGATGTTATTTGGTGTGCTGAACGTGTTATTTGGGAGTGATGACCGGTGTTATTGGGTGTAATGAACGTGTTATTTGAGTGTGATGAACGGGTTATTTGGGTGCGATGAACGTGTTATTAGTTGGTGGATGATGCGTGTTATTTGAACTTCTTTGGGTGTGATGAACGTGTTATTTGGGTGTGATGAAAGTGTTATTTGGGTGTGATGAACGTGTTATTTGAGTGATGAACGTGTTATTTGAGTATGATGAACGTGTTATTTGGGTGTGATGAACGTGTATTGGGAAGTGTTGGGGTGTGATGAACGTGTTATTTGGGTGTGATGAACGTGTTATTTGGGTGTGATGAACGTGTTATTTGGGTGTGATGAACGTGTTATTTGGGTGTGATGAACGTGTTATTTGGGTGTGATGAACGGGTTATTTGGGTGTGATGAACGTGTTATTTGGGTGTGATGAACGTGTTATTTGGGTGTGATGAACGTGTTATTTGGGTGTGATGAACGTGTTATTTGGGTGTGATGAACGTGTTATTTGGGTGTGATGAACGTGTTATTTGGGTGTGATGAACGTGTTATTTAGGTGTGATGAACGTGTTATTTGGGTGTGATGAACGTGTTATTCGGGTGTGATGAACGTGTTATTTGGGTGTGATGAACGTGTTATTCGGGTGTGATGAACAATATGGGCATGACAAGTGAATAACCCCTTCACCACCATTACGTAACTTTCATAACATTCTGGTCACCATTAGACGATTTTCTTTAGTTTGTAATCTACCTATAAGACTCAAATGGGTAAATACGATCTCAACAAACCCTCTGATTAACACAGGTGCTTCTTAAATGGCATAAAATCGTCTTATCTTAACCAGAATACAAGGTAAAAAGGCGTCATGGTGCTGAAGGAAATGTAGTGTCCATTTTTTTTTTTTTTATTATTTACTCTTATCCATCAGACATATTGGCAACTAAACCAGTGTCTTTGAGAAGCTGCCAGATCAGTGTTGCGGACAAACAGTGGCGGGAGAAATCTGAGGTGTCGTATCGGCTTTACTTTGCTGTAGACAACTTCAAAGGGAAAGTCTCGTCCCCTAAGAGTTAAGCCTGTCTATCAACACTATCCTAGAAGAGAAGTGGTTTTGAGTGTGTGTGTGTGTAGGTGTGGGTGGGAGTGGGTTGGTGTGAAAAGGAGGGAAGGTAGTGAGAGAGAGAGAGAGAGAGAGACCCGCAGGAGAGAGCTGAGATGAGAGAGAGAGAGAGAAATAGGAGAGAGAGAGAGAGAGATGAGAGAGAGGAGAGAGTAGAGAGACTGCGAGGAGCGAGACCGAGTTGAGAGCTCGAGACGAGAGGGCGAGAGGAGGGATTTGAGAGAGGAGAGAGCTCGGAGAAGAGAGAGAGATGCCAGTAGAGAGATACGGATGCGAACGAGAGAGAATGTGAGAGACTATGGAGAGGATCTAGATGAGGGAGAAGAGATGAGAAGAGAGAGATATGAGACGAGCGAGAGAGTATCCGAGAGAGAGAGACGTGATATAATATCTATTATTTTTTATAGCACTCACATAGAAGAGTTGTTCGTGGTCAATGTCTCATCACCTAGTATTAAGAAGGTGTTCTTGATCCTGCTATATCAGAAGACTACCTTTAATATTATTCTACATAGACTACACATAGTTGATGTCATTGAAATTGAGGAACAGCGTGGATTAAATACTTTACAATCAAACTACCGTCAATTACCGTGTGATTATGTAAGACCCTTCCTAAGCTAAATACAATGTTCACGGAGCAGTTAGAACGATATACTCTAATATATATTCCAAGTTGGCATAGGACTGCATGTCTATATTTCACAGAGAGAGAGAGAGAGAGAGTAAACGAATACTGTATATGTATATATATATATATATATATATATATATATATATATATATATATATATATATATAAGCAAACTGTTTACTTGATACGATACGGACACTAACTCCTCTCCTTGCCTTGACTATTTGCATGTTTATATTTCCAAGCTAGAAAGAAAGAGAGAGAGAGAACATTAAATCTGGAGTTAATAAAACACCGCATTAATTACCTTAAACTGTTTACTTGACGATACAATAGTGACACAACTTACTAATCACTGTTTTGCGTATTGCAAGGGCGACTAAAATTCAGTATTGACACATTTCATTTTCTAGGGATGGCCTTAAATCTGCATTTAATATATTAGTATGCAGTTTGATCTAAACTGTGTTTATTTATATTTGGAATGTAACACTTGTATGCTAGCTTCGCTCCTTATCTGATCATATTAATATCATATATATTAACGACCTTGATGTAGGAATAACTACCAAAATAAGTAAATTTGCAGGTTACACTAAAATAGGAAGAGTGATAAATTCTGATGATGATATTCAGGCTCTCCAAATATATTAGATACACTACAGGAATGGGCAGTAAATTGGCAGATGAAGTTCAATGAAGATAAAATAAATGCAGTATAGTAACATTTGGGAAATCGATAAAAAATGCAGGATATAGATTACATAACGTGAATATAAGAAACTCAGATTAAGAAAAATATATGGGAGTCATCGTCAAATGTGATTTTAAACCTAGAAATCAATGCATTAGTGCTTTAAATAAGGCAAATGGAGTTCTCAGATATCTATAAGTGTGAGTAATAGAACAGCAGACGTAATCTACACCTCTGTTGGTCATTCAGCTCTGGGGAAAGCACTTGTTATATATGACATTATGACACTAATAAACAATAATAACATTATAAATAAATGAACAAATAAATACGCAGAGAGAGAGAGAGAGAGAGAGAGAGAGAGAGAGAGAGTACAAAGGAGTACAAAGGAAATCAAGCAACAACAGTCTAGTGACCCTTCTAGGTTGCTTGTCCTCCAAAACACTGAGGATCAAGTGTCCAAACAGTGGTTTAGAGTGGGTAAGGGAACATTGGAAAGGGAACTACTGCCCTGCCACTAACGTGGCAGGACTAGGAAGTTAGTAGGGGACTAGGGGTTAGTAACTGAGGGAGGATAAAGTTATTCATTTACAAACGCAGTCAGTCGCGGGTTTGATGCGAGATTTGTCTAGGCGGAATTTAAATGAATCAACGGTGCTGCAGTCTATAACGTTTCGGGGAAGCCCATTCCACAAGTTGACAACTCGATTGAAGAAGAAAATTCTTAGATTCGTGCGAGTTTAAAAGATTTACCAATAATTTTGCAACCGTTTCCCCGCGTGTAATTAGATTGGTCGATAGTGAAGTACTTACTACAGTTCATATTGTCCGAGGCCTTTGATGATTTTGAACACTTGAATTAAGTCGCCTCTTAATCTGCGCTGGGTTAAAGGAAATAGATTTAATTCTCTAAGGACGCTCTTCGTTATGGTTTGTTCTTTAGGCTAGGTATCATTTTGGTAAACTCTACGTTGAACTCGTTCTAGCTTGTTTATATCTTTTTGGTAATAAGGGCACCAGGATTGAACGCTAGTATTCCAGAAGAGGGCGGACTAACGGAATTGTAAAGGGCTAGGATAACTTCTTTGGATTTATGCTCAAAATGACCTGCCTATAAAGCCAATTATTTGTTTGCCTTCTTAACAACTTCTGAACATCGTTGACTCGGTTTTAGGTTACTCGATATTGTTACTCCCAGATCAGTTTCGCTGTCTACATTCTTAAAGCTGAGTGCCATTCATCGAATAGTTTGCTTTCTCATTTAGGTATCCGATATGTAGTACTTTACATTTATCCGCATTGAAACTCATTTGCCAAATTTGGGCCCAACATGACAATTTATCTAGATTGTGTTGCATATTGTCAACTTGTTCTTTTGAGAGTACGCTATTTGCAATTTTTGTATCGTCAGCAAATTTTGAGATTGTACAGGTGAGACCCTCTCTATGTCGTTGATGTAAATTAGAAAGAGAATTGGTCCTAGTACCGATCCCTGGGGTACCCCGCTACTTACATTGGTCCATTTAGATGCCTTACCGTTTATGACTACCCTTTGCTTTCTGTTGCTGAGCCAATTTTCTATCCATTTCAACACACCGTCTTGTATTCCATGCGCTTTTAGTTTTAGCAGTAAACGTTTGTGGGGAACTTTGTCAAAGGCCTTTTGAAAATCAAGGTATATAATATCTACAGCTTTACTCTCATCGTAGAGGTTGATGATATCGTGGAAGAAGTCTAAGAGGTTTGTTTAAACAGGAACGTTTTTTACGAAAGCCGTGTTGAGTATCTTTAAGTATGTTATTTTCCTCTAAGTGATTTACGAGTCTGTCTCGTATGACCGTTTCTAGCATTTTACATACAACTGAGGTTAAGCTAATTGGACGATAGTTACTGGGTAGGGATTTGCTGCCTTTTTTGAATATCGGTGTTACGTTGGCTAGCTTCCACTGATCAGGCATAGTTCCAGACTGCAAGGATTTATTGAATAGTAATGTCAGTGGTTTGGAGAGCTCATTCTTTGCTTCCTTTAGAACTCTAGGCGAGATTGTATTCAGGTCCTGGCGTTTTATTTACCTTGAGTTTATCTAAACAATTCAATACTTCTCTCTCTGTAACGGTGATATTGCTTAGAACATCTGAATTATCAATCTGAATCGGCGATGGTGTAGGGATATCACTGAGGTCTTCTGTTGTAAAAACTGATGCAAAGAAGGTATTGAGGGCATTACTCATTTGTACTTCGTCTTTGGTGTATTCTCCTTTTTCATCGACTAACGGTCCAACAGTTGAAGTAACTACTTTTTTCTTTCTGATATAACTATAGAATTCTTTCGGGTTTGTTTTACTTTGATTCGCAATATGTAACTCTAAGGTCTTTTTACTTTGCTTAATTAAAATTTTTGGCTTTGCGTCGTAGCTCTACAAATTTCACCCGTTCTTCGTCATTTTGTGAGGGATTTTAATCTATCATTAGCAAATTTTTTAGCAAGCAGGCAGTTTGAAATATCTTTATTCCACCATTTGGGCTTATTATTATGGCCTGGACGCCGTATTTTCGATGGTATGCAGTCTTGCACTGCTTTTAGGTAAGTGGTTTCGAATAACTTCCAAGATGTATTTATGTCGTTATTGTTAATTAAAAAGCTCCAGTCAGTTTCTTAAACATAGCTCTAAGTTTATGGAAGTTTGCTTTCTTGAAATTAGGGACTTTTTCGATGCTACTATTTGGTTCGTTACTAGTAAAGTTTAAAGTGAAAGTTATCGTACGATGGCCGCTGTTTACTGAATTCATCACCAACATTCAAATTTCTCTATCAATTCTTCTTTTGTTGCAAGTACAATGTCAAGAACGTTATTACCACGGGTCGGCATTCGAACAAATTGATAAAGCGAACTCTCTTGCAAGTTCGTATACAAGTCATGTCCGGAGTGTGAAGTAAGAGTATCGCCCCACTTGGTCACAGGTAAATTAAAGTCGCCAAAAATTACGGTATCTTGTGAGTTACTTACATCTGCAATTTGTTCGTAAATTTCTCGGTCAGTTTGCACTGATTGAGCTGGAGGTCTGTATATTAACGCAAGTATTATTTTTGTACCTTTATTATTCTTTATTAGCACAAAAGATGTGTCGACGTTCACAATTTGAGGTTTTGACACGAGGGTCGGGTTAAGACTTTCTTTGATATAAAATAAAACGCCACCTCCATTTTTATTTATTCGGCTGTTCTCAAAACATTACATAACCAGGAAGTGAATACTCTGCTAAAAAGTCTCTATCTTGTGTATTGAGCCAAGATTCTGTTATGCCAATCACATCATAATTTTCTGTAAACACTAGTTCCTCTAAATCTGAAAATTTATTGCGTATGCTACGAGGGTTTGCATAGAAAACCTTTAAAGTTGCGGTTTTAGAACTCGCAGATCGTTCTTTCATCGAATTTTTGGTTCTGGTCGGATCTACATTTACATTCATGGCTGTCCTCGGTCCTCGGTCGTTATCCCTGACGGTTTTGAATTTGGGTCGTGTTGGTGGAGCTTTATCCAAATTCGCGGTTCTTGACGGATTAGTATTTAATTAGTATTTAATTAAGAGAGAGAGAGAGAGAGAGAGAGTGAGTGAGTGAGTGAGTGAGTGAGTGAGTGAGAGAGAGGTTGAACATGTGCAAGTTTACTAATTAATTGCCCTAGCCAATATTCTAGACCAAAATCAAAATATTGATAACATTAAATTGGGACTCAGTAAATCCTGAATAGAGAGAGATTATATTGGTCATTAATTTATAAATCTAATCAATCATGGGATATATTATATTATTGGACTAACGAGACCGAAGGGCTACATAGAGCTACATAGGGTACACTATACATAATAATATACAGTATAAAAACAGCTACTTAGCACCTTCCATACAACATTTATTATTATTTTTTTTTTTTTTTTCCCATTCATATCCCAGCCCTCTGCAGATAGAGGTCAAGCCTTCCTTGAAGGCGTTTATTGTGTCGCTCTCCACCACTCTCGCTGCTGTAAGAGAGAGGATCTTTGTGACATCTAGGTTTGTCTGCCGCGAGTTTGATTAGTATTGTTTAATGTGAATAGTGCATTTACATCGACTTTGTCGAAACCTTTTAGTATCTTAAGCACTCAATTAGCTGACCCCTCAACCTCCTCTTTTTTAATGAGAACAGGTTCAATCGTTGAGTCTTTCTTCATAGGTTTATTTCTTAATGAGGGGAAATCTTCGTCTCTACGCTGTACTGACTCGTTGTGGTCTTACAAAAGGTCAATCAGATTAAGGTGACCAGAACTGCACACCATTTAACAGGTGGGCCTCACCCTACTTTTTGACACAGTGGCCCTATTACGTTTTCAGATTTAATGTAAAATTTTCGTTTATATAAAGACACCAAGTAGTTTGCCTTATTTGCAGCTGCTATACATGGTCGGAAGTTTTTAGGTTTCAGATATTAGTCCCCTAGGCTTTACTACCGTTGCGTATTTGTTGCATTCATTCGTATTTGTATTTCATATTTCTGCTACCAACCTGAAGCACCTGACATTATCGAGAGAGGAGACGAGAGAGAGAGAGAGAGAGAGAGAGATGAGAGAGAGAGAGATAGAGAGAGAAGGAGAGAGAGAGATGACTATTTCACTATATTCTAACTTGATTTTCAAATAGGGGCTAACTTAATCGAGTAAAATAATGCTGATGCTAGTAAAAAATATGAATATATAGATGCTAGATATAGATAGATAGATAGATATAGACAAACAGATAGATAGATAGATATGTGTGTGTGTGTGTTTGAGAGAGAGTAGAGGAGAGCGAGAGAGAGAGGAGAGAGAGAGAGAGAGAGAGAGAGAGAGAGTAAAATAAACACACGTCCCCTAGCAATTATACTTGAAAAAACGTATTTAATTAGTCTATGCTATAAAACTGTCTTAATAGCGTAATGCAAAAGCGGAATGTGCGAGAGGTGTGTCCTAGCATTTAGGTGAATGAAGGTTGGGGAAAATATATACAAATTAAAAAAGGATATTATAAAGGTATATAAGATCATTGGGTATATTGATAGTGATTTACCTGCCTAAGGGGGGTCACCTGCTTTTTTTCTCTCCTTTTCTCTCTCTCTCTCTCTGGCTTGTATCCATTCGGTTCCATTCAGCCTACTGTTTTAAGACGTTTATCCCCATCCAGGTGTTGATTTTTTTCCTGGCAAGCGGTAGCGAGCCAGCATATTTCTTTTAAAAAATTGACAGCAGGCTAAATTTGAAATTTTTTCGATAGAAAATGTCTCCAGCGAAGCCGGATTTCTTCATACACTTGGAAGGGGATAAATGTCTTAAAACAGTAGGCTGAATGGGGCCGAATGGATACAACCGAGAGAGAGGCAGAGGGAGAAAAGGAGAGAAAAATAAGAGGTGACTCCCCTTAACTGGTATAAGATGGGTTTATTACCACCAATATACCTTTAAGTGGGTACAATATTATGGACAATTTAAGAGGGGGGGGGGGGGGTCACCTGCTTTTTTTCCCCTCTCCTTTTCCCTCTCTCTTTGGCTTGTATCCATTTGGCCCCATTCAGCCAACTGTTTTAAGACGTTTATTCCCATCCAGGTGTCGATTTCTTCCTGGCGAGCGATAGCGAGCCAGCATTGTAAGGAGAAATCAGGCTTCGCCGGAGAAATTTTTCTATCGAAAAATTTACAAATTTAGCTTGCTGCAAAACAAAAAAATATATATGCTGATATCGACGCCTGGATGGGGGTAAACGTTTTAAAACAGTAGGCTGAATGGGGCCGAATGAATACAAGCAAGAGAGAGGAAGAGAAAAAAAGCGAGGTGGGTAGACTATTATGGACACCTTAAATACCCCTTTCATACCCATACCTCTCTCTCGGTTGTATCCATTCGGCCCCATTCAGCCTACTGTTTTAAGACATTTATCCCCTTCCAAGTGTATGAAGAAATCCGGCTTCGCTGGAGACATTTTCTATCGAAAAATTTAAAAATTTAGCCTGCTGTCAAAAACATATTTAAAAATATGCTGGCTCGCTACCGCTTGCCAGGAAAAACGTCGACACCTGGATGGGGATAAACGTCTTAAAACAGTAGGCTGAATGGAACCGAATGGATACAAGCCAGAGAGAGAAAAGGAGAGAGAGAGAGGAGAGAAAAACAAGAGATGCAAAAGCAGGTGACCCATTGGTTCACTATCATTGACCCAATGATCTTATATACCTTTATAATCCTTTTAATTTGTATTATATTTTCCAACAACCAACTTCAACTTCTATAAACTCAATTAATGAAATCAACAATGGAATGTGGCTCTCTCCAAGGACTCCGAACTAGGACACTCGCACCGAAAGTCGCGCACTTTTGCATTACGCTATTATGACTGTTATAGCATAGAGCTAATTATATACGTTTATTTATGTATACTTGCTTAGGCCTTAGGGGGACGTGTTTTATTTTACTCTCTCTCTCTCTCTCCTCTCTCTCTCTCTCTCTCTCTCTCTCTCTCTCTCTCTCTCTCTCTCTCTCTCTCTCTCTCTCTCTCTCTCTCTCTCTGCGTATTTATTTGTTCATTTATTTATAATGTTATTATTGTTTATTAGTGTCATAATGTCATATATAACAAGTGCTTTCCCCAGAGCTGAATGACCAACAGAGGTGTAGATTACGTCTGCTGTTCTATTACTCACACTTACAGATATCCGAGAACTCTATTTGCCTTATTTAAAGCACTAATGCATTGATTTCTAAGTTTAAAATCACAAGTGACGATGACTCCCAAATATTTTTCATAATCTGAGTTTCTTATATTCACGTTATGTAATCTATATCCTGCATTTTGTATCGATTTCCCAAATGTTACTATACTGCATTTATTTTATCTTCATTGAACTTCATCTGCCAATTTACTGCCCATTCCTGTAGTGTATCTAATATATTTGGAGAGCCTGAATATCATCATCAGAATTTATCACTCTTCCTATTTTAGTGTAACCTGCAAATTTACTTATTTTGGTAGTTATTCCTACATCAAGGTCGTTAATATATATGATATTAATATGATCAGATCAGGAGCGAAGCTAGCATACAAGTGTTACATTCCAAATATAAATAAACACAGTTTAGATCAAACTGCATACTAATATATTAAATGCAGATTTAAGGCCATCCCTAGAAAAAGAAATGTGTCAATACTGAATTTTAATGGCCCTTGCAATACGCAAAAACAGTGATAGTAAGTTGTGTCACTATTGTATCGTCAAGTAAACAGTTTAAGGTAATTAATGCGGTGTTTTATTAACTCCAGATTTAATGTTCTCTCTCTCTCCCTCTGCTCTCCTGTCTCTTCTCTCTCGTCTCCTACATCTGTACTCTCATTTCTCTAACTCTCTCGATCTTCTCTCTTTCATTATCTGGGGAAAATATAAACATGCAATAGTAAAGCAAAGGAGAGGAGTCAGTGTTCGTAATCGTTTCAAAGTAAAAAACAGTTTCGTTGTATATATATATATATAAATATATATACAGTAATTCGTTTACTCTCTCTCTCTCTCTCTGTGGAAATAGTAAAATTGGACATGCAGTCCTATAGCCATACTTGGAATTATATATTAGGAGTATATCGGATACTAACTGTTCCACGATGAACATTGTTTTTAGCTTAGGAAGGGTCACTAACATAGATCACACGGTAGTTGACGGTTGTTTGATTGTAAAAGTATTATATAGCAAGATGTTACTCAAGGTTCAATGACAATCACACTATGTGTAATAAGTCTAGTGTTAGAATTAAATTAAGGGTGAGTTTTCATGATATAGCAGTGATCAAGATACAACCCTTCTTTTAATACTGAGATGGAAGACGACACTTGGACCGATTGAACAGCATCGTCTTATGTGAGATGCTATAAAACAAAGCATGAGATAGATATACGTACTTTCACGGTCACTTTCCGTCTCACCGTGGCGTCTCTCTATCTCTCTCTCATCTGCTCTCTCTCTCTACTCGTCTATCTCTCCCTGCGCGGGACATGCGCTGCTGCGCTGGCTTCGCAGTGTAGTGCTCTCTATCTCCGCTCGTCCAGCTCTCGTCTGATCTCTTATGTCGTCTCATTCATCTCTATCAATCTCTCCAAGGTCGACATATAAAAATACATAGCAAAGTAGTTTACAAGGTAGGGGGCACGTGAAACCGGAGCGTTAGCCTAGGCGGATAACGAATTTTGTACGTCTACGATAAAAGAAACAAAAGAGTGAGACGGACGAGGAGATTGAGAGAGGGCAGAGTAGTTCAGGTAAGAGAGGGTATGTTTGTGTGTGTGTGTGAGTGTGTAAAAGAAGGTAAAGGAGAGTGTGCGTGTGACCTTCCTTCTGGTTTCCATCACGCTCTTTTACATAAAAGAAGTTTCTCCACTCAGGCAAATTGTTTAATGGCTGCCAGAAAGTTGTGGAATGCCAGGCAAAGAGGAGGTGGAAGCACGAGGACTACCAAGTATAAGTGACTAACTGCCAGGACCCAAAAGGAGAAGGTGCAGGACAGCCAAAGGATATGTACGGAAGGAACAAGTGACAAAATGGCCAGGCAACGGAGGAGACCCAGAAAGGGGGATATCCAAGCTGAAGTGACAAACAATGCATAGGCAAAGGTACAGGAGGATAAAATTGCTGAACCACCGAAGAGCATGCACACGGGAGCAAACAAAGCGAAGAAGAACAGAGTACAATTCTAGACAAAGGGAACCCACGAGGCGTCTCCTACAGGAGTATCAAGTGACAAATATTTGCACACAGATGAAGAGGGTACACATGAGTTACAAGGGAATAGTTAGTATCTACATAATCTTTGCGGGCCATTCCTGGGAGAGATTTTTTTCTGTTAGAAGTAAAGCATAGGAGCTAAACATGTGGCAATCAAAGTTGTCTAGCCAAAAGCTACTTCCAACTTCCTACCATAGTTGCGTGTTGTATTCATGTTGAGAGAGAGAGAGACGAGAAAGGGCCAGGAGGAGTATGGAAGAGAGAGAGGGGTATTGAAGGGGAAGAGAGAGAGAGAGAGAGAGAGAGAGAGAGAGAGTAATGGAGATAGCAGGAAATATTGAAGTGCAAGAGTTAATGAGACGTTTCCTTCCTCGCTTTTTCCGAGTCTCTACTCCTCTCCTCCTACCTTCTTATGTCCGCGTCTACTCTTCTTCATTATCATTTGTTTATTATCTTGGCTTCTTCTTTTTCTTCTTCTTCTTCTACTTATTCTTCCTTTTCTTTTTCTTTTTCTTCTTCCTTTTCTTTTTTTTTTCTTTTCTTTTCTTTTTTATTTTTCTTCCTTTCTTTTTATTTTTATTCTCTTTTTCTTTTTCTTCTTCCTTTCTTATTTTTCTTCTTCCTTTTCTTTTTATTTTTCTTCTTCCTTTTTCTTTTTATTTTACTTCTTCCTTTTCTTTTTATTTTATTCTTCCTTTTTTTTTATTTTCTTCTCCTTCTTTTTATTTACTATTATTCCTTTTTCTTTTTCTTCTTCCTTTTCTTTTTCTTCTTCTTCCTTTTTTATTTTTGTTCTTCCTTTTCTTTTTCTTTTTCTTCTTCCTTTCTTTTATTTGTTTTCTTTTTTCTTCTGTTTTTATTTTTCCAATTATTTTTATTTTTCCTTTACTTCTTCTTTTTCTTGTTTCCCTCTCTTTATCTTTTTTCTTTGTATTCGTTTCTGTTATCGCTTTCATTGTTTATCTGTTTTTCTATTCCGTTTGCCTTTTCTACCTCGATTTGTGCTCATTCCTCTTTTGTTCTACATTGTCTCGTGATTCCTGTAGTTTAAGGGGAGGTATTTAGTTTCTTCCCTAGAACTCCATCAAGCTTAAAATTACACCCCCTTTCAAGATAAATTTGTACATTTTTCGGTAGAAAAATTTCCCGGCCGAAGGGCCGGTCCTCTCAAAATACAAGGTCGCTATCGCTCGCCAGGGAAAAAACGACACCTAAATGGCACGGAAGTTCGGTTAAAAGTGGCGAGAAAGAAAAAAATGGTGCCCGACGGACGACAGACGAGCGAGAACTTCTTTAAAAGATCGCACACAAAATACATAAACAACAGGAGAAAGGGCGCGGAGCGTTACTTAAAACATGTACAAAAAGCAATAAGGGGATAGGCAACGCAGGAAAAGAGAGAAAGGGGGCGTCCAAGAAAAAAGAAGAGACAGAGTCCCTCAAAGTGGATATCTCCCCTTAACATAAAACATTTGCTTGCAACCCGCTGTCTTTGGTTTATAAAGGTTTTAGAATACCCTGTTTTATTTCTGATTATGTGTAGTATGCTATTTACAGTTTTATTCCTTCCATTTGTTATTCACTCCTTCATCTCTTTTAACTCCTTCTTCCTCTGTTATTTTCTGTTTTGATGTTTATTTGCTCACATATATATCTTGCCTTCATTAAATTGGGTACTTTAAGGAGGGGTGACCTGCTTTTGCTTATTTTTGTCCTTTTCTCTCTTTCTCTGGCTTGTATCCATTCGGCCCCATTCAGCCAACTATTTTAAGACGTTTATCCCCATCTAGGTGTCAATGTAGATTCACTGGCCGGAACGAGCGCTAGCAGAAAGGGGTAAATGGCCCGGCGATTATATGAAGAAAATCCGCGCGTTCGCCGGGAAGTGAAAGAAAGAAATTGTCTCCTATCGAAAAAAAAAAATGTGTTTACCACATTTAGCCTGGCATGTCAAACAAAATTAAAAAATATGCTGGCTCGCTACGCTCACCCAGTAGAAAAATGAACACCATGGCACACTAATGGGGAATATATGAATAGAATAAACGTAGCCTAAAAACAGTAGGCTGAATGGGGCCAAATGGCTAAACAGACAGCCCAGAGGAAAGATTAGAAAGAAAAAAGGTTCATAGAAGCACAAAACAGGTCGAACCCCCTCTGTAACCTTTCCTCCCAATCATGCTATCCCCACCACTAGTCTCCTCTACTGAGTCTCTCTCTCTCTCTCTCTCTCGTCTGAGCTCTCTCTCTCCTCGCTCGACTTGAGCTTACCCCACTAGAGGCATACAAAGGAGCACAGTGAGCGAAATAAAACATGAAAATAGATGGTGTTACTCAGAAAGAGCAACGTACAAGCCCCAACGGCTTAACACAAACCGAAAAAAAATACCCAATTTTCTTTTTTTTCCGCGACCCGCAGGCGTGAGGAGAGCTGCCTTCCGTTTGGTCAGAGGAACGGAATAGAAAACAAAGACAGACTGCACCCAAAGATGAATCACAATCCAACATGCTGCGTAATACAGATATGAAGGATGACTTGGGGGAAGCCGGTACAAGTACAGATGATGGCCAGACAGGTGCAGACAATGCACACAAAAGTAAAGTAACGAAAAGAAAACCGTATAAAGAGTTCCCAAGGCTACAATGGTTAGCAAAAATGAAATTAAAGTCACAAATGAGTTAGTGACTCGCATCTCACGGGGACAGGGGGCCCACTGGGCTACATTAGCTCCAGGGTTAAAAGATCCGTCAAAGTCATACCAGGTGCTAAAAATTACCCACATCACCAACGACAATCAAGAAACTCCCAAATCAAACAAGCTAGTACTTGCCTAGTTCTCAGTGTAGGGAAGTAACGATGCCTACGACGGGCGGTAAACTAACCAAGTGAGCAAACAAATAAGGACCAAATCATATGAAACCACTAATCCAAGAAGCAAAAACTAAAAAATAAAAATTGTATCATACTAGGAATCCCTCCCCGCATGAAGAGAAAGAGCAAGGGGAAAGTAGTCATCAGGGCGCAATGACATCAACGAGTCCATAAATCAACTCTGAACGCCAACGGCAAAGTCGAATTCATAAACCCAGTGTACTGAAAGTAAAAGGGGAAAATGGAAATTTTTCAAGCCGAGATGGAATTCATCTCTCGCCCAAACTGGTGCCAGCGTGGCTAGCTGCGAAATTTAGTAAATGCAGCTGTGTTACAAACGCCCACGAGAAAACTAGGGATAATCACACAGTCTTCTCACAAAAAATTGTCACCTTCAAAACTCTAGACGAGAGAACAAAAGAAACTGGCTGATTAAGCCACCCTAATCGTCAGAGAACATAATTCTGCCAGAACCCCCTTCACCAAGGTCTTACCCCATACCGTTTTCACAATACTCCCTTCGCCATTGCCTCCCAAACCCCCCGCTAAGTCCCTATCTACGCACACCACCCTCTCCTCCGCTTTATTCCATTACGCGCTTCACTCCCTACCCTCACATATCACAGCTCTCCCGCTGCTCCACACGTACCATCACCTAGATTTTTCCGTTACGACTCAATCACTCTTTACCCGAACAAAAAAAACTATTAAACTCTCTCCAACAACCGAACGTGTCACTGCTGTCGGATTCTCCCACTTACAAAAGATCGAGAGAGAATACAACAAGAGCAATCAAATTAATGTATTTTAATGCCAGAAGTCTACGAAATAAGATTGCCCGAACTAAGAATTATGTTACGTCTAAATGAAGAACTAGATATAATTGCGATAAC
>CM064501.1:45175978-45235978 GCA_032716605.1 Paralithodes platypus
TGACGACACAGACATTACGATCTCAGCGAGGTGGTCAGGACTTAATTCTAGTAGAGATAGCTAACCCGATAGTAAGAGACAGTAGAAGGAAAGGATAGCAAAAAGGAAGAAGAGAGAGAGAGAGAGAGAGAGAGAGAGAGAGAGAGAGAGAGAGAGAAAAAAAAGCTTGAAACCTCGAGGGAAATTATGAAGATCACTCATAGTAAAAAATCAAGAGATAATGAAAATTCTAATATAAATGTTAATTACGAACAAGAAACGACATACGTAATTTGAAGGACAGAATATGATATAATACTGTATAGGCCTAATTATATATTACATAATTATATATTACATAATTATATATTACATAATTATATATTACATAATTATATATTACATAATTATATATTACATAATTATATATTACATAATTATATATTACATAATTATATAGTACATAATTATATATTACATAATTATATATTACATAATTTAACATTGTTTTCCTTAAGGGGAGGCTTTTAGTGTGTTCCCTAGACTTCTATCAAACTTTGAATTAGACCCTCCTTCAAGATAAATTTGTACATTTTTCGATAGAAAAATTTCCCGGCCGAAGGCCGGTGCCTCTTAAATTCCAGGCTCGCTATCGCTCGCCAGGAAAAAATCGACACCTAAATGGCACGAAAGGTCTTAACATTTACAGAAATGGGGCGAAAGTTCTTAAAATCACCAAACTAATGGGGCGAACGTTTTAAAATCTCAAAAGCAATGGGGCTAAACATGAGGGAGAATGAGGTCAAGAAAAAAAATCCCTCAAGTGGAAATCTCCCCTTAAAATAATTATTATCATGCTGATCTACAGCATATATATAACGTTTGGTTGCTATGTATACAACAGAGACAAACACTTATGTATATTTGTAATAAAGTTCATCTTGTTTAAGGGGAGGTTTCTAGTTTGTTTCCTACTCCTCCGGCAATCTTAAAATTTCACCCCCTTGACCCTCTTTCAAGATAAATTTGTACATTTTTCGGTAGAAAAATTTCCCGGCTGAAAGCCGGTTCCTCTTATATTACTGGCTCGCTATCGCTCGCCAGGATAAAATCGACACGTAAATGGCACGAAAGGTCTTAAAATTGACAGAAATGGGTCGAAACTTCTTAAAATCGTCAAAATAATGGGGCGAACGTCTTAAAATTGGAAAAACAATGGGGCTAAACATGAGGGAGAAAGGAGTCCAGAAAAAAATCCCTCAAGTGGAAATCTCCCCTTAACCCTTGCTTCTTTACCGGTGACGTCTTTTTAGTTTAACCCTCTCCGACATATGACGCGATTTTGAGCCTATTGGGGATACTTTAAAGCCTTTGTTACCATCAGGGGTATTTAGAAACCTTTAGTTTAGTTACTTCAACCTCTGCAGTTGTCTTTGAGTTAGCTGTGTTGAGCCTATTGGGGATACTTTAAAGCCTTTGTTACCATCAGGGGTATTTAGAAACCTTTAGTTTAGTTACTTCAACCTCTGCAGTTGTCTTTGAGTTAGCTGTGTTGAGCCTATTGGGGATACTTTAAAGCCTTTGTTACCATCAGGGTATTTAGAAACCTTTAATTTAGTTACTTCAACCTCTGCAGTTGTCTTTGAGTTAGCTGTGTTGAGCCTATTGGGGATACTTTAAAGCCTTTGTTACCATCAGGGTATTTAGAAACCTTTAATTTAGTTACTTCAACCTCTGCAGTTGTCTTTGAGTTAGCTGTGTTGAGCCTATTGGGGATACTTTAAAGCCTTTGTTACCATCAGGGGTATTTATAAACCTTTAGTTTAGTTACTTCAACCTCTGCAGTTGTCTTTGAGTTAGCTGTGGGCAGAAAACTAATTTTGGAGAGGTAATTATAAGAGTGAGAGAACTCTATTTCTTACTGCTAATCTGGCAACCTCTGCGTCATATGTACGTGAAAGGGTTAAGTTCAGCTACATAGAGGCGATTTTATGAAGCTTAGGAAGGATAGATGGTGTTGGTGGTGTAATGGTTTAGATGCTTATGTTCTGGGTGTGGGTGTCCCGAGTTCGAAGCCCGGGAGGACCATAGGCTTTCATTCGTGTATTCAAGTACATTGGGGTTTGTAATTATGATTAATGTTAAGAACGGGGTGTTACTTATTGATGATTAATGTTAAGAACGGGGTGTTACTTATTGATGATTAATGTGAAGAACAGGGGTGTTACTTATTGATGATTAATGTGAAGAACAGGGGTGTTACTTATTGATGATTAATGTGAAGAACAGGGGTGTTACTTATTGATGATTAATGTTAAGAACGGGGTGTTAATTATTGATGATTAATGGTAAGAACGGGGTGTTAATTATTGATGATTAATGTTAAGAACGGGGTGTTAATTATTGATGATGTTAAACGGTGTTACTTATTGATGATTAATGTTAAGAACGGGGTGTTACTTATTGATGATTAATGTTAAGAACGGGGTGTTACTTATTGATGATTAATGTTAAGAACGGGGTGTTACTTATTGATGATTAATGTTAAGAACGGTGTTACTTTGTATACTAAGACGGGTGTTACTTATTGATGATAATGTTAAGAACGGGGTGTTACTTATTGATGATTAATGTTAAGAACGGGGTGTTACTTATTGAAATGGATTAGTTAAGGGGAGGTATTCACTTGAGGGATTTTTTTTTCTAACTTCCTTCTCCCTCATGTTTAGCCCCATTGGTTTTGAGATTTTAAGACGTTTGCTCCATTAGTTTGACGATGTTAAGAACTTTCGCCCAATTTATGTCACTTTTAAGACCTTTCGTGCCATTTAGGTGTCGATTTTTTCCTGGCGAGCGATAGCGAGCCTGTATTTTAAGAGGAACCGGCCTTCGGCCGGGACATTTTTCTACCGAAAAATGTACAAATTTATCTTGGAAGGGGGTCAAGGGGGTGTAATTTCAAGATTGATGGAAGTCTAGGAAACACACTAAAAACCTCCCCTTAAGAGAGTCTGTAGCCTTTTAATGGGTAGACCTCCTTCCGAAGGTGAAAACTATCTGTCAATACTTGCCTTGATGGAAAGGGCGTCACCGGTACTGAAGGGGTTAATGTGAATATTTGTTGATAAATAACCATAAATATCCATGCATAGTGTGTTGCTTTTCAACTGACGTTAAATTGCAAAGATCCCATCAACATTTCTCAGTTATTGTGCACATTTTGTAGTGAAATATGGGTGCTAATTATATCAACTCGGTCTTAACCCCTTCAGACTCATATGACGCAGAGGTTGCCAGATTAGCAATAAGAATGAGTTCTCTCACTCTTATAATTACCTCTCCAAAATTAGTTTTCTGCCCACAGCTAACTCAAAGACAACTGCAGAGATTGAAGTAACTAAACTAAAGGTTTCTAAATACCCCTGATGGTAACAAAGGCTTTAAAGTATCCCCAATAGGCTCAACACAGCTAACTCAAAGACAACTGCAGAGGTTGAAGTAACTAAACTAAAGGTTTCTAAATACCCCTGATGGTAACAAAGGCTTTAAAGTATCCCCAATAGGCTCAACACAGCTAACTCAAAGACAACTGCAGAGGTTGAAGTAACTAAACTAAAGGTTTCTAAATACCCCTGATGGTAACAAAGGCTTTAAAGTATCCCTAATAGGCTCAAAATCGCGTCATATGTCGGAGAGGGTTAACGTGATGCAGAGACATATAGTAGTTTCATATTTTTCCTCTAAGGGGGGGGGGGGGACGGGTCGGTTTTCTGGACCACTTTCTCCCTCATGTTTAGCCCCATTAGTTTTCAGATGTTACGATGTTTGCCCCATTAGTTAGTCGATTTTAAGACCTTTCGCCCCATCTCTTCGTCAATATTTAGACCTTTCGTGCTATTTAGGTGTCAATTTTTTCCCTGGCGAACGATAGTGAGCCTGTAATGTTGGACGATTCGGCCTTCGGCCGCCACATTTTTCTACCGAAAAATGTACAAATTAATCTAGAAGAGGGATCTAATGGATGTTTTTAAAAAAAATTGATGGAGGTAACTAGAAAAATAATGAATACATGCAAAAATCGCCCAAAAAGTGAACCATCTCCCCTTAAGCGAGGGGAGGTATCGGAGTCACAGTATCCGAGTCATAAAGTAGCTAAAATCGATGTTTGTATCTTTTGTATCATTATCTTTATTCATGTATTCATTAGTTTCCGCGATAGACCTCCATCAAGCTTAGACAAACAGCACCTAGACCCCCTTTCAAGTTAAATTTGTACATTTTTTGGTAGCAAAATGTGATAGGGCAGAGGGGCAGTAGGTTAGTTAAAATAGGACTTCAGAGGCTATCAACCCTCTTGGATTATTATGCCAGCACACTGTAAGTCAAGAATAACGTCAGGACTGGAGCCTCTCTGCGAAAACCCCAGTCCCTTGGGGTGTAGGGGAGAGCGGAGGAGGAGGATGGGGGAGGGGAGGGGAGGGGAGGGGGGGGGGGGGATAAGGTAAAGAGGATGGGCCGACTTGGTAGCTTGGTGGTCTGGATCAAGATACATAGAGTAACCACTATGCCACTGCATCCTAGTCAGACCTAGTTTATATAATTAACACCATTTTTAATTAACACCATTTTTAACTAACACCATTTTTAATTAACACCATTTTTAATTAACACCATTTTGAATTAACACCATTTTTAATTAACACCATTTTTAATTAACACCATTTTTAATTAACACCATTTATAATTAACACCATTTTTAATTAACACCATTTTTAATTAACACCATTTATAATTAACACCATTTTTAACTACACAATCTTCAAAATAACGGAGCTATGTTGATGGGAACTTTGCAATTTACCGTCCGTTGCAAAGAAACAGGGTATAATTATAGTCTATTCAGTATAATTAGGCCAGACATCTTAACCCTAAACCGCTATACCTCAAACAGGGCTAGAGCAAATGAGTTGTACATTTCCACACCTATTAATTAATGAACCCCTTGAAGCTCTGGCGCGTTTTAGTAGTTTATTTTGGCTATCATTAGAGGATTTTATGCAGCTTAGGAAGGATCTGTGGGGGTATTGAAAGGGTAAAGACTCTCTCGATTAACCCTCTGACTTCCATAATACACCCTTCCTAATCTGAATAAAATCGTCTAATAATTACCAGATAACAACAGAAATGCGTATTGGAGCTTGAAAGGGTTAAAGTGGAGATAGCTTTATTTTGTGGTCGATTATTTCATAAAGAGCGATGATCTCGTAACTCAGTGTTGGTGAAAACAACTCAGTGTTGGTGAAAACAACTCAGTGTTGGTGAAAACAACTCAGTGTTGGTGAAAACAACTCAGTGTTGGTGAAAACAACTCAGTGTTGGTGAAAACAACTAAATTATCCTGTACAGTTTGACAGGCCAAACTGTGCAGGTACAAAGGAGTACAAAGGAAATCAAGCAACAACAGATCTAGTGACCCTTCTAGGTTGCTTGTCCTCCAAAACACTGAGGATCAAGTGTCCAAACAGGTCTAGGGGGAGAGAGTGTTTGTGTTACGTGGACTGTATAATAGAAGTTGGTATTAAGGAGAGGTATTTAGTTTGTTCCCTACGTTTTCATCAAGCTTAAAATTACACCCGTTGAGCCCCTTTCAAGATAAATTTGTACATTTTTCGGTAGAAAAATGTCCCGGCTGAAAGCCGGTTCCTCTTAAATTACAGGTTCGCTATCGCTCGCCAGGATAAAATCGACATCTAAATGGCACGAAAGTTCTTAAAATTTACAGAAATGGGTCGAAAGTTCTTAAAATCGTCAAAATAATGGGGGCGAACGTTTTAAAATTAGAAAAGCAATGGGGCTAAACATGAGGGAGAAAGGAGTCAAGAAAAAAATCCCTCAAGTGGAAATCTCCCCTTAAGGAACACCCCGTTCTTAACATTAATCATCAATTACAAACCCCATATGCACTTGAATAAACTAATGAAAGCATATGGTCCTCCCGGGATTCGAACTCGGGACACCACACCCAGAACACATGCATCTAAACCATTACACCACCAACATGGACTATATAATAATAGTTGGTATCTCACAGACCTTGCGGCAGAGAAAAACAGGGGACACATCAGCTGGGCGGGGGCGAGGTAGATGCTCTCGGTCGTCATGGTAACGGGAGAGGCAGTGAGGTGGTGGTGGAGGAGGAGGTGGTGGTGGTGGTGGAGGACAGGGGCACGTCGAGCAGGCGCGAGAGAGAGAGGAGGATCGATAGTAAAGGCCCCGGTTCAGTCAGTGTGTGCTGGGGGCCAGAGGTACATCACCGCAGTACCTCGCACGTTTATCATCACCACCATCATCATCATCATCACACCCGCGCCCCTAGCCACGGTATACACTCCTTGTAAACACGACTCTCACCAGGGGCCGAGTATACCTGGTCCGGGGTTCGATTCGGGTTCCGGGGCCGTGTTTTCGTAGCTTGGTCTCATTCGGCCTGGACTCCCCAATTTGTGATCTTAAAGTGACTAACCTGACCAGTTGTGTTGTGTCGCGGGGCCGGGGAATCAATTATTGTGACCAAGGTGTGAGTTTTAAACAATTAGGAAGGGAAGGTGTGTGCCTGTCCCATCATGACGAACAAGGTGTGAGTCTTAAACAATGAGGAAGGGATGGTGTGTGCCTATCCCCAAATTGAAGCTGTGATTCTTAACTATAGCCTATGCCGAACAAGGTGTGTTAAGGATTGTGTGGACTAGCCTGTAACGAACAAGGTGTAATTCTTAAACATGTGGGAAGGGATGGTGTTCGCCTAGCCCATTACGACCATTGCCCATCCCATAACGAACAAGGTGTAATTCTTAAACAGGCGGGAAGGGATGGTGTTTGCCCATCCCATATTGCCGTAGGTGTTATTCTTAAACATGTGTGGTGGGATGGGTCACACGTAGCCCTAAACGAAGGTGATGTGTTATTTAAACATGTGGGAAGGGATGCTTGTTGCCCATTATAACGAACTATGTGTGATGTATTCTTAAGGGGAGGTATTTAGTTTGTTCCCTAGACCTCCATCAAGCTTAAAATTACACCCCCTTGAGCCCCTTTCAAGATAAATTTGTACATTTTTCTGTAGAAAAATGTCCCGGCCAAAGGCCGGTTCCTCTTAAATTACAGGCTCGCTATCGCTCGCCAGGATAAAATCTACACCTGAATTGCACGAAAGGTCTTAATATGGGGTGAAAGTTCTTAAAATCGCTAAACTAATGGGGCAAACGTTTTATTATAGCTAAAGCAATGGGGCTAAACATGAGGGAGAAAGGGGTCAAGAAAAAAATCCCCTCAAGTGGAGATCTCCCCTTAAAGATCTCTGAAAGGATGCCTGGTGTAATGTAATGTAATGAACGATGTGTGATCTGTATTCTTAAATATCATGAAAGGATGTTTGTTGCTTATCCTTACGAAAGACGTTTGATGTTTATTCTTCAGGGGAGGGTTTTAGTTTGTTCCCTAGACCTCCATCAAGCTTATAGTTACACCCCCTTGACCCTCTTTCAAGATAAATGGGTACATTTTTCGGTAGAAAAATGTCCCGGCCGAAGGCCGGTTCCTCTTAAATTGCAGGCTCGCTATCGCTCGCCAGGAAAACATCGACACCCAAGTGGCACGAAAGGTCTTACAATTGACAGAAATGGGGCGTAAGTTCTTAAAATTGCCAAACTAATGGGGCGAACGTCTTAAAATCTTAAAAACAATGGGGCTAAACATGAGGGAGAAAGGAGTTCAGAAAAATATCCCTCAAGTGGAAATCTCCCCTTAACCCCTTCTGTACCGGTGACGTGTTTATAATATTATTCTAGCTATATTTAAGGGGAGATTTCCACTTGAGGGATTTTTTTTTGAACCCCTTTCTCCCTCATGTATAGCCCCATTGCTTTTGATATTTTAAGACGTTCGCCCCATTAGTTTGGCGATTATAAGAACCTTCACCCCATTTATGTCAATTTGAAGACCTTTCGTGCCATTTAGGTGTCGATTTTTTCCTGGCGAGCGATAGTGAGCCTGTAAGCGGCCTTCGGCCGGGACATTTTTCTACCGAAAAATGTACAAATTTATCTTGTAAGGGGGTCTAGGGGGCGTAATTTTAAGTTTGATGGAGGTCTAGAGAACATACTAAACACCTCCCCTTAAAAGATCTTCTACCGTTTTTAAGAGGTATCTGTGGGGGGGGGGGGGGGGGTAGTAGTAGAAGAAAAGGTTACGTTAGATTAGATAGTTCCAAGACTGTTAGTTAGTTAGTTGGTTGCTGGAAGATCTTTTGAAGCCCCACATCAAATCTTGCAATGGTTGCCAGAATACAGTTAAAAGGACGGCGCCGGTACAGAGGGGGGTGACCTGCTTTTAAGGGGGGTGACCTGCTTTTTGTTATTTTTGTCCTTTTCTCTCTTTCTCTGGCTTGTATCCATTCGGCCCCATTCAGCCAACTATTTTAAGACGTTTATCCCCATCTAGGTGTCGATTTCTTCCTGGCGAGCGAGAGCGAGCCAGCATTATATGAAGAAATCCGGCTTCGCCGGAGACATTTTTCTATCGAAAAATGTAAAAATTTAGCCTGCTGTCAAAAATAAAATAAAAAATATGCTGGCTCGCTACCGCTCACCAGTAAAAAATTGACACCTGGATGGGGATAAACGTCTTAAAACAGTAGGCTGAATGGGGCCGACTGGATACAAGCCAGAGAAAGATAGAAAAGGACAGAACAAAAACAGGTCACCCCCCTTAACCCGTAGGCCTACAGTACCAGTGACGTCATTTGCATTACATTCTGGCAACTATTAGACGATTTTATTCAGCTTAGGAAGGACCTTTAGCAATTAAAATAGGCTACAGACTATCTCAATTAATCCTTTTAGCTACCATACATCCTCCCTAAGCTGCATAAAGTCGTATAAAGATCAAGCTAGAATAAATCATAACAGACGTCGCTGGTACTGAAAGGGTTAACAAAGGTTTGTCTATGTTTTATTAATTTCACTCCAACAGCAAACCCCCCCCCCCCAAAAAAAAAAAAAAAAAAAAAAATGAAATGAAGCCTGTGATCCACCGGGATTCGAACCTTGGTTACCACATACATATTTTAAACACTAACCATTACACCATCAAGGCTACTAGATATGAAGAGGGCCAATCATTTATAATCATTTAGCCTTATAATGGTTTGTTGGTGGGTTTACCTTTAAATACCCTGTTAAATACCTTGTTAACACCCTTGATGTTGTATACTGAATGAAACGCATACTCAGGTGCTGTGTGTGTTGTGTGCGTGTGTGAGTGAGTGATGTGTGAGTAAGTGTTGTGTGCGTGTGTGAGTTTGTAAGTAAGTGTTGTGTGCGTGTGAGAGTAAGTGTTGTGTGCGTGTGTGAGTTTGTAAGTAAGTGTTGTGTGAGTGTGAGAGTAAGTGTTGTGTGCGTGTGAGAGTAAGTGTTGTGTGCGTGTGAGAGTAAGTGTTGTGTGCGTGTGAGAGTAAGTGTTGTGTGCGTGTGAGAGTAAGTGTTGTGTGCGTGTGTGAGTTTGTAAGTAAGTGTTGTGTGAGTGTGTGAGTAAGTGTTGTGTGCGTGTGAGAGTAAGTGTTGTGTGCGTGTGAGAGTAAGTGTTGTGTGCGTGTGAGAGTAAGTGTTGTGTGCGTGTGAGAGTGAGTGTTGTGTGCGTGTGTATTGTGTGCGTATGTCAGTGAGTGTGGATGAATACACGAGAACTTTGATACCTCCAATTTTCGTAAACAATAACAACATTTCCACTTTTCTCGTCCACCAAGAAAAATATTCAGCTTTCGTAGTTTTAACCCTTTTAATATAATACATTTGTTTTCCCAATATATTCTGGTTTTCATATTATAACATTTTGTACAGTGCAGTACAATTTTATACAACAGAAGAAGGACCTGTGGGAATTATACGGTTAACTGTGTTGGTGGTGTAATGGTTTAGGTGCTTATGTTCTGGGTGTGGTGTCCCGAGTTGGAATCCCGGGAGGACCATATGCTTTCATTAGTTTATTCAAGTACATGGGGGTTTGTAATAGATAATTAATGTTACTTATCGATATAGTTGTTACCGCTGAATGTAAGAGGGTCTATCTAAGCTGAGTAAAATCGTCTCGGGGTAGTCAGAATCAATTTAAGAGACGCCATAGTGTGTGTGTAGCGGTTTAATGAATATAGCATTGGAAGGGAAACACATCGAACTGGTTGGATGGACGAATGATACAGGTGACTAATTGGGAAAACACACACACACACACACTCAGTCTCTCTCTCTCTCTCTCTCTCTCTCTCTCTCTCTCTCTGTTTGAAGCTGGTATATATATTTTTTTTTGGAAAGGTGCAGTGAATGACGTGGGGGAGGGGGAGGGAAAAAGAAGAGAGGGAGGAAGAGAGAAGGGGAGAGGGGAGGAGGAAGGTAGGGGAAGGAAGAGAGAAGAGGGGGAGGGTATAAGCAGAGAGGGAAGGGAAAGAGTGGAGGAAAGGGGAGAGGAGAGGAGGGGAAACAGAGGGGAGGGGATTGAAAAGACCTGATTGGAAGAGGGGAAGTGAAAAAGCGTGGAGGGAGAGAGAGAGGGGGGAGAGGGAGAGAGGAGGGGATGGGAGAAAGGGAGGGGGGGGGGGGGGAGCTGGTTGGGGGAATGTAGATAGGATGATATCGTTCCATCTGACATCAATATAGTCCCCCTGTCATCCCCACTCTCTTCCCTCCCTCCCTTCCCCTTTCCTCCCTGTCATAACCTCCCCCTTCCCTCCCTCCCTGTCATATCCTTCCGCCTCCCTTCCCTCACTCCCTTCCCTGTCATATCTTACCCTCTCCCTCCCTTACAACACTCCCTTCCCTCCCTGTCATAACCTCCCCCTTCCCTTCCCTTCCCTTCCCTCCCTGTCATAACCTTCCCCCTTCCCTTCCCTTCCTTCCTCCCTCCCTGTCATAACCTTCCCCCTTCCTTCCTCCCTCCCTGTCATAACCTTCCCCCTTCCCTTCCCTTCCTTCCTCCCTCCCTGTCATAACCTTCCCCCTTCCCTTCCCTTCCTTCCTCCCTCCCTGTCATAACCTTCCCCCTTCCTTCCTCCCTCCCTGTCATAACCTCCCCCTTCCCTTCCCTTCCCTTCCTCCCTCCCTCCCTGTCATATCCTTCCCTTCCTCCCTCCCTCCCTGTCATATCCTTCCTTTCCCTCCCCTATCTGTCATTCTCTCTCTCTTCCCCTCCTCCCTTCCCTCCTCCTCCCTGTCATAACATCTCCCTACCCACCCTGGCATATGTTACCCTCTCCCTCCCTTACAACACAGCTCCCTTCCCTACCTGTCATCCTCACTCCCTTCCCCTCCTCCCTGTCATAACCTCCCCCCTCCCTACCCTCCCCCTCCCTTACAACACTTCCCTCCCTCCCCCTCCCCCTTCCACCTCCCTGTATGTTATCCCTCCCCTCCTCCCCCCTCCCCCTCCTTCCTTCTCTTAGCCTTCTTCTCTTTTCCTCTTCCTCTCCCTCATGCACCCTCCTACCTCTCTTCCCTTCCACCACCCCCTCCTTGTAATCCCCCTCCCCTCCCCCCCTCTCTCCATTATCTCCCTCCCCCTCCCTCCCTTCCAACCGTCCCTCCCCCTCCCTCCCTCCCCTCCAACCTCCTTTCCAACCTTCCCTCCCTCTCCCCTCCCTCCTCCCTTCCTACCTTCCCTCCCTCCTCCATCTCCCTTCCAACCACCTCTCTCAGACTCACCTCTCATAATCTCCATATCATTCTCTATTCGTTTTACCGCTATTAGATTTAGTTTCAATTTTCACCATTCTGTTCATCTGATTCACCATTCGATTCACTTTTCTGTTCATCTGATTCACCATTCGATTCACTTTTCTGTTCATCTGATTCACCATTCGATTCACTTTTCTGTTCATCTGATTCACCATTCGATTCACTTTTCTGTTCATCTGATTCACCATTCGATTCACTTTTCTGTTCATCTGATTCACCATTCGATTCACTTTTCTGTTCATCTGATTCACCATTCGATTCACTTTTCTGTTCATCTGATTCACCATTCGATTCACTTTTCTGTTCATCTGATTCACCATTCGATTCACTTTTCTGTTCATCTGATTCACCATTCGATTCACTTTTCTGTTCATCTGATTCACCATTCGATTCACTTTTCTGTTCATCTGATTCACCATTCGATTCACTTTTCTGTTCATCTGATTCACCATTCGATTCACTTTTCTGTTCATCTGATTCACCATTCGATTCACTTTTCTGTTCTTCTCATCTGATTCACCATTCGATTCACTTTTCTGTTCATCTGATTCACCATTCGATTCACTTTTCTGTTCATCTGATTCACCATTCGATTCACTTTTCTGGTTCATCTGATTCACCATTCGATTCACTTTTCTGTTCATCTGATTCACCATTCGATTCACTTTTCTGTTCATCTGATTCACCATTCGATTCACTTTTCTGTTCATCTGATTCACCATTCGATTCACTTTTCTGTTCTTCTGATTCACCATTCGATTCACTTTTCTGTTCATCTGATTCACCATTCGATTCACTTTTCTGTTCATCTGATTCACCATTCGATTAACTTTTCTGTTCATCTGATTCACCATTCGATTCACTTTTCTGTTCATCTGATTCACCATTCGATTCACTTTTCTGTTCATCTGATTCACCATTCGATTCACTTTTCTGTTCTTCTGATTCACCATTCGATTAACTTTTCTGTTCATCTGATTCACCATTCGATTCACTTTTCTGTTCTTCTGATTCTCCATTCTGTTCATCTGATTCACCATTCGATTCATTATTCTGTTCATCTGAGTCATCATTCGATTCATGATTCAATTAATCTTATTAAATATATATCATTCAATTTATCTGATTCACCGTGCAAGTCATCTAATTCAATATTCACCATTATATTCACCTAATTCACCATTCGATTCACCATTCAATCCTCTTCTTCACCATTTGACTGTGCATTGTTATATTAAATTGATTCAGGATTCAATTGTCTACCTTTAATTTATAGTTTTTTCATCTCATTTTCAATCATGTCTCATCCCATTCATAATTATTAATACTCGAGATTGATCGTCATATTACATTAATTGATATTAGTTAAAGCTATGCGATGTTAGGCCTATTTAATTAATCTATTTAAATTACAGTGGTTTATAATATTTGTTCACTTTGGAAAAACATGTATACCTTTAGCAGATGAAACTTCAATACTTTGCGGAATAATATGAAAGTACTGTGCATTGTTCTTATATTGAAAGTACTGTGCATTGTTCTTATATTGAAAGTACTGTGCATTGTTCTTATATTGAAAGTACTGTGCATTGTTCTTATATTGAAAGTACTGTGCATTGTTCTTATATTGAAAGTACTGTGCATTGTTCTTATATTGTATAATGTATTTGACCATAAGATCTTCATAATAGCTGAGTATTCAATATGGTGAAATGGTAAATTATCTTCATCTATCTATCTATCTTTCTATCTCTCTCTCTCTCTCTCTCTTTCTCTCTCTCTCTCTCTCTCTATATATATATATATATATATATATATATATATATATATATATATATATATATATATATATATATATATATACTCTGCTCCTATTATGCTTCTCTGTCTGCCATCCCCTTCCCCCTTCCAACCTTCTCTCTCTCTCTCTCTCCCCTCCCCCCCCCCCCCACCCCCCCCCCCCCTCTCTCTCACACACACACACACACACACACACACACACACACACACACACAGCCCGTAGCCTAGTAGGTAGAGCTCTCGTCTCACACACGAGGGGTCGGGGGTTCAATCCCCGGCCGGGCGGAGACAAATTGGGCTTGTCTCCTTTCATGTGTTAGCCTCAGTTCACCTAGCTGTAAATAGGTACCTGGAATAAGTGGACGACGTTGTGACGTCCCATCTGGGGTTGGCAAAAATGGTACAAGGCGAGATGGGTATCATAATTGGTTCACCTAAGCTGATGGCTACCTAAGCCTTCGGGCGAGACGGTACCGTCTATAGTGAGAATGGTACCATACAGATCCACCCTAAGCCTTCGTTTCCGATGTCGCCAATTGGCTAAATACAGACTACACACACATCCACAGCCATTCCAACAGTACATAAAACACTTAACATGCATTTCACGCAATACATTCCCAGTTAAGGAGGCGCGATAATAATGAGCATAGCTCGCATTGCGTGGATTCCCCTTGACGAACAAGTAACTGAGTAACTGAGTAACACACACACACACAGACACACACAGACACACACACACACATCACATTATTTATCGCACCAGTCAATTCAACTTTTCGACCCACATCATTCATCAGCCATGGTCGTATTGTTGTGTATTTTTCATCCGACCTAGCCAATTGACCACTTGCGAATTTCAGGCTATAAGGAAGTTGGAACCATAAACATTGATATAACATATAAATACAATAATAATGGAGGTTTTGATGAATAAAAGGTATGATGAATTGGGTTTTCTGTATATATAAATGTACTATGACCATATTTTCGCTGGTAATTCTGCTAAATATCCATGTCTACAGCTCCAACTTCCTTATAGAACGAAACTCGCAAGTGGCCAATTCCATCTCTATTTTTCAACTAACATAAGAACAAGGAAATCAGGTCCCAGCCCCCTCCCGTTCCTCATCACATTATTGCCATTTCGTTCAATGTATTAAGGGGAGGTATTTAGTTTGTTCCCTAGACCTCCATCAAGCTTAAAATTACACCCCCTTGAGTCCCTTTCAAGATAAATTTGTACATTTTTCGGTTTGTATATTTTTTCGGTAGAAAAAATTTCCGGCCGAAGGCCGGTTCCTCTTAAATTACAGGCTCGCTATCGCTCGCCAGGATAAAATCGACACCTGAATGGCACGAAAGGTCTTAATATGAGGTGAAAGTTCTTAAAATCGCTAAACTAATGGGGCAAACGTTTTATAATATCAAAAGCAATGGGGCTAAACATGAGGGAGAAAGGGGTCAAGAAAAAAATCCCTCAAGTGGAGATCTCCCCTTAACACCTTCTGTACCGGCGACGTATTTTTATTTGATTTCAGCTTCATTTAGACGATTTTATGAAGCTTAGGAAGGACATATGGTAGCTAAATGGATTAATTGAGACAGTCTGTAGCCTTTGAATCACCACCCATAACGAGGGGCGTCGCGCTCCTTGGTGCCGCTAGAAGAGTGGCGAACACATCAAAAGGTATCAAAAGGTAAGACGTGTTTCCTATGCTGAACAAAAATAGTCTAACAGTAGCAAGCATATATAATGAAAAGTACATCACCGGTACCGAAGGGGTTAACCCTTTGAGTACCAGCGACGTGTGGCTATATTTTATTCTAGCTATATTTTGGCGATATTACGCAGCTTAGGAAGGATCTGCGGTAGTTACACGGGTTGGTTGAGATAGTTTGAAGCCTTATTATCGCTAGAGGTCCTTCCTAAGCTGAATAAAATTGTCTAATAGTTGCCAGAATATGATGAAAAGGACGTCCCTGGTACTGTACGGGTTAATGTAGAATGGAACGAAATGAGAAGAGAATGGTGAGATGGATGTGTGGGGTTAATGAGAAGAGAATGGTGAGATGGATGTGTGGGGTTAATCTTAGGGACAGGGTAACGAGCGAGGAATTGAGAAGGCGTCTGGGCAAGTGTCAGTGAAGTGATGCGCACGAGCCGACTTGGTTGGTTTGGACATGTGGAGAGAATGGATGATCAGAACTGGGTGAAGAAATGCCGGACTGTGAACTGGGGGGGGGGGGGGGGAAGCTGCGCGTAGGGGTGGACCTAGAATGACGTGGGCTCGGGTACTCCGGTCCGATCTCAAAACAAAGAACTTGACAACACAGGTGGCCCTTGACAGGACCGCCTGGAAAGCTGCCATTTAGGACGTGAGACTGTAACCACAGCTTCTGTGGACAAACGGTCTTTAAACTTGTATGTATGTATGTATGTATGTATGTATGTATGTATGTATGTATGTAATGTATAGGATTTCCATAATTGTTTGTTATTTCTCCTCATATCGCGTTTATATATAAAATAACGTAGACACTAGGAAATCTGGATAAGGATGACTGTTCAACTCTTAGCAGATCCCTTCTACACCCAACCCACATGCTTTACACGACTCTTTATAGCTCTGTTTCAATATCTGTATGTACAGTGTATTAAAATATTCTGCAAATAGTTGGTGATTTTTGTTTTGCTTAGAAGTTTCATAGTTAATCCAACATAGTTTCATCCAACAGAAAAGTATCGCATTAGTTCTAACACTACAATTCATGGTAATATTTAAAACAGACCGTCAAATTCCAATCTCTTCTCATATCACTTCTCAGGGATATTCTCTCTCTCTCTCTCTCTCTTGATCGTAAGGTCTGTGTGGCCAGTGTATCTATGTAAATCTCTCTTTCTCTCTTTCTCTCTCTCCCCTTTGTGTTACCTACGGGCTTTTATTTGCTCCCCTTTTTCCCATCAGCATACCTATCACTCCCCTCAGACCCATCACTCCCCTCAGACCCATCACTCCCCTCAGACCCATCACTCCCCTCAGACCCATCACTCCCCTCAGACCCATCACTCCCCTCAGACCCATCACTCCCCTCAGACCCATCACTCCCCTCAGACCCATCACTCCCCTCAGACCCATCACTCTCCTCCCTCCCTTTCTCCCCTTAGTTCCTCCTTTCTCTTCCCCTCTCTCCCCTCACATCTTCCTCCTCCCTCCCCTCCCCCTTCTCTTAGTTCCTCCTTTATCTTCCCCTCTCTCCCCTCACATCCTCGCCCTCCCCTCTCCCCTTCTCCTCTTAGTTCCTTCTTGTTCTCCCCTTCTCCCCTCACACCTTCCTTTCCCCTCTCCCCTCACATCTTCCTTCCCTTCCCCTCTCCCCTCACAGCTTCCCTCTTAGTTCCTTCCTTCTCCCCTCTCCCCTTCTCACATCACATCTTCCCTCTTTTCCCCTCATATATCCGTTCGTTTCCCCTCAGATACCCCCTATCTCCCTCAAATACCCCCCCCCCACACACACACACACTTGTCCCCTTAAATTCTCCTCAGAGCCCCCTCAGACACCCCCTCCTTTCCCCTCCCCTTGCCCACTTTTCCCCTTCCGTTCCACCTGTTTCCCCTCTCCCATAAAGCGAACCACATCAATCTCCAACGCCTAATGAAACGCTCAGACACAGGGGCGAAACATTACGGAACAGAAGCGAGGCCTTATGGAACAGGAGCGAAGCGTTGGGGAATATGAGCTAACCATTACGTACAAATGAATTTGAGTGAAACGTTTCGGCTCAGAATCAACACATACTGTATATATACCGTATATGACAGACGTTGTGGCATAGAAGCGAAACTTAAGGGGAGGCAGTTGGTTTTTCGAGTCCTCCTCCTTCCTCATGTTTAGCGCTATTAGTTATGAGATTTCAAGACATTCGCCCCATTAGTTTGGCGGTATTCAGACTTTTTGCCCCATTTATTTGCTAATATTAAGATCTTTCGTGCCATTTAGGGGTCGATTTTTCATGGCGAGCGATAGCGAACCTGTATTTGAAGAGGAATCGGCCTTTGGCCGGGAATTTTTTTCCCAAAAAATGTACAAATTTATATCGAAGGGGAGTCTTGTGGGTGTTTATTTAAGTTTGATGGAGGTTTAGAGAGCAAACTAAACCCCTTCCTTAAACCATTGAGCCGAACCAGTAAATTATGCTGCACAATGCCGTCTGAGCTCCCTTAATGACACAGAAACATTACGATGCACAGAAACGAAACGTCGCGGCACACAAGCGAAGCACTGCACCACATGAACGAAGCCCAGAGACACTGCAACGAAACATTACGACGCGGCAGCGAAACGGTGCGACACGAGCTAAACCAATCCACTTAGGCAACACCCGCTGTCAACAGTGATGTATTAAGGGGGATCACAGTATTTTTTGTTATCTTTCTCTCCTTTTCTCTCTTTCCCTGGCTTGTATCCATTCGGCCCTATTCAGCCAACTGTTTTAAGATGTTTTTCCCCATCCAGGTGTCGATTTCTTCCTGGCGAGTGATAGCGAACCAGCATTGTATGGAGAAATTAGAAAATGTTCTATCGATAAATTTACAAATTTAGCTTGCTGTAAAAAATAAATAACAAATAAATAAAAATAAATAAATAAATACCGGTATATATATATATATATATACTGTATATATACAGTATATATATATATATATATATATACCCTGTATATATATATGCTGGCTCGCTACCGCTCGCCAGGAAAATATTGACACCTGGATGGGGGTAAACGTCTTAAAACAGTAGGCTGAATGGGGCCGAATGGATACAAGCCAAAGAGAGAGGGAGAGAAAGAGAACAAAATGCGAGGTGGGCTCCCTTAGGCAACACCCGCCGTCAACAGTAATGCATTAAACTCCACGGACAAGGAAAAGGGGTTGGGGGGGGGGGGGGAACAACAACAACAACAACAACAACAACAACAAATAAAATAGACCGAATAATTATGACTGATTTATATTTGTTTACTAATTAATACCATTGAGAGAGAGTACAAAGGAGTACAAAGGAAATCAAGGACCAACAGATCTAGTGACCCTTCTAGGTTGCTTGTCCTCCAAAACACTGAGGATCAAGTGTCCAAACAGTGGTTTAGAGTGGGTAAGGGAACATTGGAAAGGGAATTACTGCCCTGGAACTAATGTCCGTGGCAGGATTAGGAGGTTAGTAGGGGACAGATGGGTTAGTAACTGAGGGGAGGATAAAATAAAGTTATTCATATTTTACAAACGCAGTCAGTCGCGGGTTTCATACGAAATATTTGTCTAGGCGGAGTTTAAATGAATCAACGGTGCTGCAGTTTATAACGTCTCGGAGAAGCCCATTCCACAAGTTGACAACTCGATTGAAGAAGAAATTCTTAGATTCGTGTGAGTTATTATAATTTTGCAACCGTTTCCCCGCGTGTAATTAGATTGGTCGATAGTGAAGTACTTACTAAAGTCCATATTGTCAATGCCTTTGATGATTTTGAACACTTGAATTAAGTCACCTCTTAATCTGCGCTGGGTTAAAGGAAATAGATTTAATTCTCTAAGACGCTCTTCGTATGGTTTGTTCTTTAGGCTAGGTATCATTTTGGTAACTCTACGTTGAACTCGTTCTAGCTTGTTTATATCTTTTTGGTAATAAGGGCACCAGGATTGAACGCAGTATTCCAGAAGAGGGCGGACTAAGGAATTGTAAAGGGTGAGGATAACTTCTTTGGATTTATGCTCAAATGACCTGCCTATAAAGCCAATTATGTTTGCCTTCTTAACAACTTCTGAACATTGTTGACTCGGTTTTAAGTTACTCGATATTGTTACTCCCAGATCGGTTTCTCTGTTTACATTCTTAAGCTGAGTGCCATTCATCGAATAGTTTGCTTCTCATTTAGGTATCCGATATTAGTACTTTACATTTATCCGCATTGAAACTCATTTGCCAAATTTGGGCCCAACATGACATTTATCTAGATTGTGTTGCATATCGTCAACTTGTTCTTTTGAGAGTACGCTATTTGCAATTTTTGTATCGTCAGCAATTTTGAGATTGTACAGGTGAGACCCTCATCTATGTCGTTGATGTAAATTAGAAAGATAATTGGTCCTAGTACCGATCCCTGGGGTACCCCGCTACTTACATTGGTCCATTTAGATGCCTTACCGTTTATGACTACTCTTTGCTTTCTGTCGCTGAGCCAATTTTCTATCCATTTCAACACACCGTCTTGTATTCCATGCGCTTTTAGTTTTAGTTTTAGAGAGAGAGAGAGAGAGAGAGAGAGAGAGAGAGAGAGAGAGAGAGAGAGAGAGAGAGAGAGAGAGAGAGTAACAACATCAGCAACAACTACTAATATAGACCATATAATTACTGTATGACTGATATAATATTTTTGACACTATCCAGAGTGAGGTTTGGCATCCTCTACCCAACCTTAGCCGTTTCTAGCTTTGCTGTTAATTTTGTAAGCTGTGGTCAATAAAAATATCTATCTATATATCTATCTATATCTATCTATCTAGCTGTTTCTAGTTACTGTCCTATTTTTCCTTCTGGGGGCGGGAGGCTAGGAATCCTCCTCCCTTTGTAAAGTTCACCTACTCGACGAGACAGAGAAAGGGGCGAGGGAACGTGAAAATGGTCCCGGACCCTGAGAATTGGAACTTTGAATCTTGTTTCGGTTCGGGCTTTGTCTCGAGGCTGCCACCCCCAGGTTTGGGGTCTGTGCCTGAGTATATACATACATACATACATACATACATACATACATACATACTTAATACTATCTGGTCCGACGTCTTGGGGGTTATTATTATATTTCGTGTAATTGTTAATGAGGATTTTGCTTATGTTTGTCGTTTTCAAGCAGTGCATTTTAGTTTGTCCCCTTGGCTAACAAACACGCCTTCCCTGACTCCCTTCAAACTAAACAATGCCCACCCACACTCCCTTCACACTAAATTTGTACATTTTTTGATAGACAAATATTTGGGGCGGAGGCCGAGTTATTCTAAATTACAAGCTTGCCATCGCACGCCCAGGCAAATATAATTGTCACCTGAATGGGGTGAAACGTCTTATTCTCGCCAAACTAATGAATCGAAACAGGCCACAAAGACCTTCCTCGGCCTAGATACGGTTAAGCATAATTATAGGCCTAGATAATATTAAGACAAGAGGGGTGATGGGAATGGAGAGAGAGAGAGAGAGACAGAGAGAGAGAGAGAGAGAGAGAGAGAGAGAGAGAGAGAGAGAATAAGACAAGAGGGGTGATGGGAATGGAGAGATAGAGTGAGAGAGAGAGAATTGAGAGAGAGAGAGAGAGAGAGAGAGAGAGAGAGAGAGAGAGAGAGAGAGAGAGAGAGATAGAGAGAGCGAGAGAGAGAGCGAGCGAGGAGGGGTGGGGGGCTTACAGTTTCCCCTTACACACCTGTCAGTCTCTCCCTCTCTCTCTATCTCTCTTTCTCTTTCTCTTTCACACGCCCCTCTGGTCCTCCCCCCCTCCCCCCCCCTCACATTCTCTCTCTCTCTTTCTTTCTCTAACTCACATTTCATTGTTCCACCCACAGCCGACCACAAGATTATACATGAGAGAGAGAGAGAGAGAGAGAGAGAGAGAGAGAGAGAGAGAGAGAGAGAGAGAGAGAACGAAAGAGAGAGGAACAAAGAAAGATAGATAGATTGATAGATAGATAGAGAGAGAGAGAGAGAGAGAGAATGAGTATATGTTTAAGACCTCTATCAACGTATAGTAAAATGCCTGTTATAAAATGAATGAAACAAGACTAATTAAACGAAAACATTATAAGGAAAGTGAAAGAAGAAAAAAAATATATATAAGACATGAGAGAGAGAGAGAGAGAGAGAGAGAGAGACTAGGATTTCAAAGGTCTTGCTGTCTATTTTTGGTTGGATAATGTAATGCAAATACAAAAAATAATAATAATAATGCGTTATTCGTTGTTATTACTTAACCGTATTTAATCGGGGGGGGGCGTGTTCCCCTCCTGTTTTGCTTTGTTCGTTTCGAAAATGTAAGAAGTTTCACCCCATTAGTTTGGCGATTATAAGACGCTTCCCTATCTATCTATCTATCTATCTATATACCCATATATCTATCTATCTATCTATCTATATACTCAGGCCCAATCCCCACTTTTCCTATTTTTTTCTTCTTCTCCCCATTCCATTCCTCTCCATCCTCCTCCTCCTCCTCTTCTTCGTCTATTGAGCTATTTCTTGCCGTTCTTCTCTTTGGTGTCCTATTATCTGTGCCCTCGACCCCCCTCAATCAACAATACATGATTTGGACGGTGATGCAACTGGTGGAGAGAGAGAGAGAGAGAGTGTGTGAGTGTGAGTGAGTGATATAGATGTGAATTGATGTTATGTGTGTGTGTGTGTGTGTGAAATATCGTGTGTGAGAGAGAGAGAGAGTGAGAGTGAGTGAGTGATATAGATGTGATTTGATGATATGTGTGTGTGTGTAAAATATCGTGTGAGAGAGAGAGAGAGACTGAGTGAGTAAGTGAGTGATATAGATGTGATTTGATATGTGTGTGTGTATGTGTGTGTAAAATATCGTGTGAGAGAGAGAGAGAGAGAGAGAGAGAGAGAGAGAGAGAGAGAGAGAGAGAGAGAGAGAGAGAGAGAGAGAGAGAGAGAGAGATCGGGGATGGGGGGGGGGGGGGAGGGGGGTTAAGGTGGGGATATAGATATGATATGTTGTTATGTATAGGGGATGACATTTCTTACCCTGTCCTGCCTCACCTCTCATATTGAAAACAAACAAAAAACGTACCACCAAGTGTTCGTTCACGAGTCGTAAAGTTATGTTTTGGTGTTGGGAGAAGTGTATATCTATATTTACCTGCTGGGAGGGGCTAGTTAGGAGGGAAGTTATGTTTTGGTGTTGGGAGAAGTGTATATCTATATTTACCTGGTTTTGGTGTTGGGAGAAGTGTATATCTATATTTACCTGCTGGGAGGGGCTAGTTAGGAGGGGAGTTTACCTGCTGGGAGGGGCTAGTTAGTGTATATCTATATTTACCTGCTGGGAGGGGCTAGTTAGGAGGGGAGTTTACCTGCTGGGAGGGGCTAGTTAGGAGGGGAGTTTACCTGCTGGGAGGGGCTAGTTAGGAGGGGAGTTTGTGCAAGTTAAGGCAGGTAGTGGTTGTGGGGAGAGAGAGATTGATAGATGGATGGATGGATGGATGGATGGATGGAGAGAGAGTGAGTATTTAGTAACTGACCACAGGAAGGAAAGGGAGGGAAGGAAGGGGCCCCGAGTTCGCTTTCTTCACACACACGCCGTCACACGCACACAAACACGCACACACACATACATACCGGGTATATATATATATATATATATATATATATATATATATATATATATATATATATATAGTTTTTCTGGCTATCTATATACCTATCTGTTAGTATAAGTCTTTATCTATAATATGTGTATAAATGTTTATTTTATCTGCGGTTCACTAATTCAGTCTTTGATCTATCTATCTGTCAGTCTACTTATCTATCCTCCTCCTCCTCTCTCTCTCTCTCTCTCTCTCTCTCTCTCTCTCTCTCTCTCTCTCTCTCTCTCTCTCTCTCTCTCTTTTAACACCTTTTAGATCAATACTAAATAGCGATGATTTTATGTAAACCAGTCAATTTCATTTCTCCATTAGTAGTGTTCATGTAACTACTGTCATACCTATTCTTAAAGACTACTGAAAATACTGAACTAAGTTGATTCTTGCTGATTCCATGATAAAGCAGGTAATATACTGTAATGTTTTCTGTATATTATATTTGTAATAACCGTGTAACCTAGCATTAAATATTGACTTACGTCTATAAGGCTAGCTACATAGAGTTTTTGCTTAGCTAGCTATATATGCCAATCATTCAAATATATGTATTATGATGTATTATTGTATATTATGTATGTGCACAATTGACAATAAAAATCAATCAATCAATCAATCAATCTCTCTCTCTCTCTCTGTATATATATATATATATATATATATATATATATATATATATACCTGTTAGTTTCTCTGGCTCTCTATATATCTATATGTTTGTCTATGTCTGTATCTATACTATTTGCATGATTTTTTTTCTATTTGCTGTTCACTAATTCAGTCTATTTATATATCCATCTATCTATCCTTCCCCTCTCACTCTCACTCTCTCCCTCTCTCTCTCTCTGACCCAATAGACGGACTATATATACTGTATATATATATATAAAACCATCTATTTATCTACCTAATTATCTATCTATCTAACCATCCATTCATTCATCTCTCTATTTATACCCCCCCCCCCCCAATACTATCCCTCCCCTCCTACGTGTGTCTTATTGTTGGCCATCCCTCCGTGTGGCTTGTCAGGTCACAAATTGCTATTCTCTGAGGGTGACCTGGCTTGATATTTCTCCGGCTGGGGGTCCTTTCTTCTCGGCTTGTCCTAGGTCTTTTATCTATTTCCGAAGTTGGATCTGTTCAACTCTTTCGATACCGGTGATGTCGGTTTTTTTGGTATTATAGCCTAGCAACTATTAGGTGATTTTATTAGTTGTCCTAGGGCTGTTTTTGTATCTGTGATTATATATTTAAATTGATCCATTTTTCTAATTTGTCTTTTTAACCCATTCAGTACCGGTGACGTCCTTTATGTTATCATATTCTGGCAACTATTAGACGATTTTAGTCAGCTTGATATTTATCCTGTTGGGACTATTTCTTCTTGGCTTGTCCTAGGGATGTTTTTTTCATATATATATTTTTTTTCTAATTCGGTCTTTTTAAACTCTTTCAGTAGCAATGACGTCCTTTTCGTGGTATTCTGGCAACTATTTGGCGATTAGTTTCAGCTGAGGAAGAACCTGTACCCCAAGACTATCTCAATTAATCTGGTCCGATGTCTAGTGGGTTGATGTTGATGTTGTTGTTGTTGTCGTTCCCCAAGCTGCCTGGCCGAACAGCCCCAAGGCCCCGAGCAAGGCCAACGCCATAACCGAGCGCCCCCACAGAACCCTCCCCGCCGACCACAATAAAGCCTGGGTGACCGAAGCCACTCCATGGCGGGGAGCTGAGGAGGGTGCGGAAACGCCCGGGAAACCAAAGCCCCACCCAGGGCCCTGTGCCCCTCAGCAATTATGAAGAGAAAGTTGAGGGGCAAAGGAAAAATGTGGCGCTTTGGCTTCCAATCTTGGTAGATTGGGAGGTCAATCCACGGAAGAGACGCCGTCACTTGAGATCTAGAAAATATATAAGTAAAAGGAACAGTCAGAGTAAGCTATGGGTATGGCAGAGATCACTCAGGTCTCACTCTGATAGACCAGCCCATCACCAAATGTCTAGTGGGTTGTTATGATATTTTGTTTAATTATTATTATTAAGCAAAAACAACTCCCCACACTGCCTTCAAACAACTCCCCACACTGCCTTCAAACAACTCCCCACACTGCCTTCAAACAACTCCCCACACTGCCTTCAAACAACTCCCCACACTGCCTTCAAACAACTTCCCACACTGCCTTCAAACAACTCCCCACACTGCCTTCAAACAACTCCCCACACTGCCTTCAAACAACTCCCCACACTGCCTTCAAACAACTCCCCACACTGCCTTCAAACAACTCCCCACACTGCCTTCAAACAACTCCCCACACTGCCTTCAAACAACTCCCCACACTGCCTTCAAACAACTCCCCACACTGCCTTCAAACAACTCCCCACACTGCCTTCAAACAAACAAATACCTACTCAGAACCCTTCTAGCTAATTTTGCACATTTTTCGATAGCATAATGTCCCGATTGATGGTAGATTGATGGTAGATATGGTAGATTGATGGTAGATATGGTAGATTGATGGTAGATTGATGGTAGATATGGTAGATTGATGGTAGATTGATGGTAGATATGGTAGATTGATGGTAGATTGATGGTAGATATGGTAGATTGATGGTAGATATGGTAGATTGATGGTAGATATGGTAGATTGATGGTCGATTGATGGTAGATTGATGGTAGATTGATGGTAGATATGGTAGATTGATGGTCGATTGATGGTAGATATGGTCGATTGATGGTAGATTGATGGTAGATATGGTAGATTGATGGTAGATTGATGGTAGATATGGTAGATTGATGGTCGATTGATGGTAGATTGATGGTCGATTGATGGTAGATTGATGGTAGATATGGTAGATTGATGGTAGATATGGTAGATTGATGGTAGATATGGTAGATTGATGGTAGATATGGTAGATTGATGGTAGATATGGTAGATTTATGGTAGATATGGTAGATTGATGGTAGATTGATGGTAGATATGGTAGATTGATGGTAGATATGGTAGATTGATGGTCGATTGATGGTAGATATGGTAGATTGATGGTAGATTGATGGTAGATTTCCTCACAGGTTCGCTATCACTCACCCTCAAAATCGACACCCGAATGGGTTATCCTTTTGTGTATTATCAGAATTTTCTGCCACTTAAGGGGAGATTTCCACCTGGAGGATTTTTTCTTGATTCATTTCTCCCTTATGTTTAGCCCCATTGCTTTTGAGATTTCAAGACGTTCGCCCCATTAGTTTGGCGATTTTAAGAACCCTCGCCCCATTTCTGTCAATTTTAAGACCATTCGTGCCATTTAGGTGTCGATTTTTCCTGGCGAGCGATAGCGAGCCTGTAATTTAAGGGGAATCGGCCTTCGGCCGGGACATTTTTCTACCGAAAAATGTACAAATTTATCTTGAAAGGGGGTCTAGGGGGAGTAATTTTAAGTTTGATGGAAGTCTAGGGAATCAACTAAAAACCTCCCCTTAAGGAGGAGGTAGTCGCTTTTTCAGGACCCCCTTCTCCCTCATGTTTAGCATATTTGTTTTTGAGGGTTTAAGACGTTCGTTCCGTTAGTTTTACGATTTTGAGACCTTTTGCCTCATTTTGTTGTCAATATTAAGACCTTTCGTGCCATTTAGGTGTCGATGTTTTCCTGGCGAGCGATAACGAGCCTCTAATTTTAGAAGGAATCAGCCTTCGGCCGGAAAATTTTTCTACCGAAAAAATTAAAAATTTATCTTGAAAGGAGGTCTAGGGGGTGTTTTTGTAAGCTTGGTGGAGGTCTAGGGGGTGTTTTTGTAAGCTTGGTGGAGGTCTAGGAGGTGTTTTTGTAAGCTTGGTGGAGGTCTAGGGGGTGTTTTTGTAAGCTTGGTGGAGGTCTAGGGGGTGTTTTTTTAAGCTTGGTGGAGGTCTAGGGGGTGTTTTTTTAAGCTTGGTGGAGGTCTAGGGGGTGTTTTTTTAAGCTTGGTGGAGGTCTAGGGGGTGTTTTTTTAAGCTTGGTGGAGGTCTAGGGGGTGTTTTTTTAAGCTTGGTGGAGGTCTAGGGGTGTTTTTTTTAGGCTTGGTGGAGGTCTAGGGGGTGTTTTTGTAAGCTTGGTGGAGGTCTAGGGGGTGTTTTTGTAAGCTTGGTGGAGGTCTAGGAGGTGTTTTTGTAAGCTTGGTGGAGGTCTAGGAGGTGTTTTTGTAAGCTTGGTGGAGGTCTAGGAGGTGTTTTTGTAAGCTTGGTGGAGGTCTAGGGGGTGTTTTTGTAAGCTTGGTGGAGGTCTAGGGGGTGTTTTTGTAAGCTTTATTGGAGGTCTAGGGGGTGTTTTAGTAAGCTTGGTGGAGGTCTAGGAGGTGTTTTTGTAAGCTTGGTGGAGGTCTAGGAGGTGTTTTTGTAAGCTTGGTGAAGGTCTAGGGGGTGTTTTTGTAAGCTTGGTGGAGGTCTAGGGGTGTTTTTGTAAGCTTGGTGGAGGTCTAGGGGGGTTTTTTGTAAGCTTGGTGGAGGTCTAGGGGATGTTTTTGTAAGCTTGGTGGAGGTCTAGGGGGTGTTTTTGTAAGCTTGGTGGAGGTCTAGGGGGTGTTTTTGTAAGCTTGGTGAAGGTCTAGGGGGTGTTTTTGTAAGCTTGGTGGAGGTCTAGGGGGTGTTTTTGTAAGCTTGGTGAAGGTCTAGGGGGTGTTTTTGTAAGCTTGGTGGAGGTCTAGGGGGTGTTTTTGTAAGCTTGGTGGAGGTCTAGGGGGTGTTTTTGTAAGCTTGGTGGAGGTCTAGGGGGTGTTTTTGTAAGCCTGGTGGAGGTCTAGGGGGTGTTTTTGTAAGCTTGGTGGAGGTCTAGGGGGTGTTTTTGTAAGCTTGGTGGAGGTCTAGGGGGTGTTTTTGTAAGCTTGGTGGAGGTCTAGGGGGTGTTTTTGTAAGCTTGGTGAAGGTCTAGGGGGTGTTTTTGTAAGCTTGGTGGAGGTCTAGGGGGTGTTTATGTAAGCTTGGTGGAGGTCTAGGGGTGTTTTTGTAAGCTTGGTGAAGGACTAGGGGGTGTTTTTGTAAGCTTGGTGGAGGTCTAGGGGGTGTTTTTGTAAGCTTGGTGGAGGTCTAGGGGGTGTTTTTGTAAGCTTGGTGGAGGTCTAGGGGGTGTTTTTGTAAGCTTGGTGGAGGTCTAGGGGGTGTTTATGTAAGCTTGGTGGAGGTCTAGGGGGTGTTTTTGTAAGCTTGGTGAAGGACTAGGGGGTGTTTTTGTAAGCTTGGTGGAGGTCTAGCGAGGAAACGAAAAATAAATGAATACATGGATTAAGGGGAGGTTTTTAGTGTTTCCTAGACTTCCATCAAGCTTGAAATTACTCCCCCTTGACCCCCTTTCAAGATAAATTTGTCCATTTTTCGGTAGAAAAATGTCCCGGCCGAAGGCCGATTCCTCTTAAATTGCAGGCTCGCTATCGCTCGCCAGGAAAAAATCGACACTTAAATGGGACGAAAGGTCTTAAAAGTGACATAAATTGGCTGAAAGTTCTTAAAATCGCCAAACTAATGGGGTGAACGTCTTAAAATCTCAAAAGCAATGGGGCTAAACATGAGGGAGAAGGGGGTAAAGAAAAAAATCCCTGAAGTGGAAATCTCTCCCCTTATTAATAGACCAACAAACCTAGCACTACGCCCTTAAAATATAACATAGTACATTATTATCTCCCTAGAATATACCGCGAGGGTCTGTGAGATACTAACCTTTCTCTGTCACTCCTCGTAATAATTCGCTAGCCATATGGTTTTCTGATTAGCCATTCAACTCCCGATCTCTCTCATTACTCATTTTTGCCTTCATTTGGGATTCCATTAGCTTCTTTTTTCTTCTTCATCTTCTATCTTTTTTGTCTTGTTATTTTTTTCTTTTCTTCACTTCTTCTTCTTCTTCTTCTTCTTCTTCATCGTTTTCTTGTTTTTCTTCTTCTTCTTCATCGTCGTCTTCGTCGCCATCTTCTTCTTCAGTTAACGTACATATTTCTTCAGCATCTACTTCTCCTTTGCCTTCTTCTTCTCTCTCCTTTCTTCTTTTGTCAATACCTCCCCCCCCCCATCCCTTTCCACCCTTCAGTCCTTCTCTTTCAACCTTCTTTCTTTCTCTCTCAATTTCTTTCCACTGACCCACCCTCCCTCCCTCTCACTCTCACTCTTCCCCTCCACCTCTTTTCTCTTCTTTGACAGTTCTGGCGCCCTTTCTTATTATCTCTCTCTCTCTCTCTCTCTCTGTCTCTCTCTCTCTCTCTCTCTCTCTCTCTCTCTCTCTCTCTCTCTCTCTCTCTCTCTCTCTCTCTCTCTCTTCTTTGACAGTTCTGGCTACCTTTCTTATTATGTCTCTCTTTTTTCCTCTCTCTGTGGTCTGAGTATCTGTGTAACTCAGTGTAACTATCTCTCTCTCTCTCTCTCTCTCTCTCTCTCTCTCTCTCTCTCTCCTTTGACAGTTCTGGCTACCTTTCTTATTATCTCTCTCTCTCTCTCTCTCTCTCTCTCTCTCTCTCTCTCTCTCTCTCTCTCTCTCTCTCTCTCTCTCTCTCTCTCTCTCTCTCTCTCCCTGACTATAAGCTTTATAGTAATTTTATTGTTTACTTCGTTCTATTCAAACTGTTTACCTCCACAGCCATTCCTATAATCCTATTGCCTCCCTACCTTCCTGCTCCTTACCACCCTCCCTGTAGCCTTCCTTGCCTCCCCACCATCCCTGTAGTCCTTCGTGCCTCCCTACTCCCTACCTACCACTTGTTTTGGAGGACAAGCAGCCTAGAAGGGCACTAGACCTGTTGTTGCTTGATTTCCTTTGTACTCCTTTGTACTCCTAGCCACCATCCCTATAGTCCTTCTTACCTCCTCCCTGCTCCCTACTCCCTACCACCATCCCTATAACCTTCCTTGCCTCCCTACCATCCCTGTAGTCCTTCTTGCCTCCCTACTCCCTACCTAGCCACCATCCCTATAGTCCTCCTTACCTCCTCCCTACCACCATCCCTATAGTCCTTCTTACCTCCTCCCTGCTCCCTACCACCATCCATATAGTCCTTCTTACCTCCTCCCTGCTCCCTACCACCATCCATATAGTCCTTCTTGCCTCCCTACTCCCTACCTAGCCACCCATCCCTATAGTCCTTCTTACCTCCTCCCTGCTCCCTACCACCATCCATATAGTCCTTCTTACCTCCTCCCTGCTCCCTACCACCATCCATATAGTCCTTCTTGCCTCCCTACTCCCTACCTAGCCACCATCCCTATAGTCCTTCTTACCTCCTCCCTGCTCCCTACCACCATCCATATAGTCCTTCTTACCTCCTCCCTGCTCCCTACCACCATCCATATAGTCCTTCTTACCTCCTCCCTGCTCCCTACCACCAACCATATAGTCCTTCTTACCTCCTCCCTGCTCCCTACCACCATCCATATAGTCCTTCTTGCCTCCCTACTCCCTACCTAGCCACCATCCCTATAGTCCTCCTTACCTCCTCCCTGCTCCCTACCACCATCCATATAGTCCTTCTTGCCTCCCTACTCCCTACCTAGCCACCATCCCTATAGTCCTCCTTACCTCCTCCCTGCTCCCTACTCCCTACCACCATCCCTATAGCCTTCCTTGCCTCCCTACCATCCATATAGTCCTTCTTGCCTCCCTACTCCCTACCTAGCCACCATCCCTATAGAACTCCCTACCTCTCTGCCTTGTCACCTACCCTATTGCCCTTTCCTACCTCCCTACCATCCCTATAGAACTCCCTACCTCTCTGCCTTGTCACCTACCCTATTGCCTTCCCTACCTCCCCACCATCCCTATAGAACTCCCTACCTCTCTGCCTTGTCACCTACCCTATTGCCCTTCCCTACCTCCCCACCATCCCTATAGAACTCCCTACCTCTCTGCCTTGTCACCTACCCTATTGCCTTCCCCTACCTCCCTACCATCCCTATAGAACTCCCTACCTCTCTGCCTTGTCACCTACCCTATTGCCCTTCCCTACCTCCCTACCTTCCCTGACCTGCTTTTGTTCTCACTCCCTATAAACCCTTTCTGTTCGGGCCTATTTTTACTTAACCGGTTTTGCTCCTATTTTCCCTTGTGTGTTTTTTTTCTTCCGCTACTTTCTATCTTAGTATATATTTTGCTACTCTTCTCCCTCTCTCTCTCTCTCTCTTTCTCTCTCTCTCTCTCTCTCTCTCTCTCTCTCTCATTTTCTGTTTTTATGCGGCTTATTCTCTCTCTACTTTCTCTTTTATCTGTTTATGCCTTTCTCTTTTATCTGTTTATGCCTTTCTTCTTTATTTGTTATTTCCATTCGATTCGTAAACGTCCTTCCTGAACAGAACAAAATCGTTTGATGGTGGCCAAAATTAAAATAACCACCGTAATCCTCTGAGAATGTTGAAAATGTCAGCGTAATGGAGGGGTTGGGATGATGTGTACCCCGTTCGAGTCGTAAACATCCTTGCTAAGCTGAATAAAATCGTCTAATGGCAGCCAACATGACAACAACAACCGTAATCTGGTGAGAATGTTGTAAAAGACGTGTTCTCGATGCGTAAACATCCTGCCTAGGCTGAACGAAATCGTCTAATGATAGCCAAAATGAAAACCAAAATCGTCATCCTCTCAGAATGTTGAAAATACGTTATCTTGATTCGTAAACATCCTTCCTAAGCTGAAGAAAATCGTTTAAAGGTGGCCAAATTATAACACACATCTTAATCGTAATGCGTTATCGTACTGAAGTGGTGAAGGTTTACTAGTTTTAGAGGTCATACATGGCTGCAGGACTTGGCCGGATTTCCTTTAAAAAAAAAATATATATATCCTCCCAGACTGTCTGTTATTTCCTACTTTGTTATTTTATAATCAAGTTCTTGTTTATATTTGCCTGTATTCCTTCTTTTTGCTTCTTGTCTCTTCCTTTTTCTTGTCTTCATATGTCCTCTCCTTCTTCTTATTTATTCTCTCTTATTCCTCTTAACCCAGTCTTCTCTGTCCTCTTTGTATCCTTCCAACTACTTCTAGTTTCTCTGTCATCCTCACTGTATTTTTTTCTGTTTATTTCTTTGTCTACACTTCTTCATTGTCTACAGTATCACCTTCCCCTTGTTATCTTAAGTGTTCTGTCTCCTTGTCCTTAATAACAGTTTTTTATTATTTGTACTTCCTATTCCCATCTTCTATGTCCTTGTTCCTTATCGGTCTCTTCTTATTCTCCATCCACCCTCTTTCTTATCTCTCCTTTAGTCTCGTTTCTTATTCTTCCCATCTATCTTTTCTTATTCTTAATCCACCATCTTTCTTATCTCTCCTTTATTGCCGTTTCTCCTTCTTCCCATCTTTCTCTTCTTATTCTCTATCCACCCTCTTTCTTATCTCTCCTCTAGTCTCGTTTACATGGCCCCTCTTGCGTCATCTCCTTTTTCTTCACATATTTCCCCGTTCTCTCTCTCTCCCATATCTTGTCTTTTATCCAGTCGTCTTTTTACCCCCTCTGTTCTTCCATTCAAGCATTCACGGCACTATGAATGTCTCTACCCATGGTTTGAATGTCTCTACCCATGGTATGAATGTCTCTACCCATGGTTTGAATGTCTCTACCCATTCAAGCATTCACGGCACTATGAATGTCTCTACCCATGGTTTGAATGTCTCTACCCATGGTATGAATGTCTCTACCCATGGTTGTCTCTACCCATGGTTTGAATGTCTCTACCCATGGTTTGAATGTCTCTACCCATGGTATGAATGTCTCTACCCATGGTTTGAATGTCTCTACCCATGGTTTGAATGTCTCTACCCATGGTATGAATGTCTCTACCCATGGTATGAATGTCTCTACCCATGGTATGAATGTCTCTACCCATGGTATGAATGTCTCTACCCATGGTATGAATGTCTCTACCCATGGTATGAATGTCTATACCCATGGTATGAATGTCTCTACCCATGGTATGAATGTCTCTACCCATGGTATGAATGTCTCTACCCATGGTATGAATGTATCTACCCATGGTATGAATGTCTATACCCCATGGTTTGAATGTCTCTACCCATGGTTATGAAGGTCTCTACCCATAGATGAATGTCTCTACCCATGGTATGAATGTCTCTACCCATGGTATGAATGTCTCTACCCATGGTATGAATGTCTCTACCCATGGTATGAATGTCTCTACCCATGGTGATGTCTCTACCCATGGTATGAATGTCTCTACCCATGGTATGAATGTCCTTACCCATGGTATTGAATGTCTCTACCCATGGTATGAATGTCTCTACCCATGGTATGAATGTCTCTACCCATGGTTTGAATGTCTCTACCCATGGTTTGAATGTCTCTACCCATGGTATGAATGTCTCTACCCATGGTTTGAATGTCTCTACCCATGGTATGAATGTCTCTACCCATGGTATGAATGTCTATACCCATGGATAGAATGTCATATACTGGTATGAATGTCTCTTCCTATGGTATGAATGTCTCTACCCAAGGTATGAATGACTCTACCCTTGGTAAGAATGTCTCTACCCATGTTATGAATGTCTCTACCATGGTATGAATGTCTCTACACCATGGTATGAATGTCTCTACCAATGGTATGAATGTCTATACCCATGGTATGAATGGCTCTTATCCCATGGTATGAATGTCTCTACCCATGGTATGAATGTCTCTACCCATGGTATGAATGTCTTACCCATGGTATGAATGTCTCTACCCATGGTATGAATGTCTCTACCATGGTATGAAGTCTCTACCCATGGTATGAATGTCTCTACCATTTATATGGTATGATGTCTCATGGTATGAATGTCTCTACCCATGGTATGAATGTCTCTACCCATGGTATGAATGTCTCTACCCATGGTATGAATGTCTCTACCCATGGTATGAATGTCTCTACCCATGGTATGAATGTCTCTACCCATGGTATGAATGTCTCTACCCATGGTAGGTATGAATGTCTCTACCCATGGTATGAATGTCTCTACCCATGGTATGAATGTCTCTACCCATGGTATGAATGTCTCTACCCATGGTATGAATGTCTCTACCCATGTATGAATGTCTCTACCCCATGGTATGAATGTCTTACCCATGGTATGAATGTCTCTCCCCATGGTATGAAATGGTCTATACCCATGGTATGAATGTCTCTACCCATGGTATGAATGTCTAACCATGGTATGAATGTCTCTACCCATGGTATGAATGTCTCTACCCATGGTATGAATGTCTCTACCCATGGTTGAATGTCTATAACCCATGGTATGAATGTATACCTAGGTATGAATGTCTATACCCATGGTATGAATGTCTCTACCCATGGTATGAATGTCTCTACCCATGGTATGAATGTCTCTACCCATGGTATGAATGTCTCTACCCATGGTATGAATGTCTCTACCCATGGTATGAATGTCTCTACCCATGGTATGAATGTCTCTACCCATGGTATGAATGTCTATACCCATGGTATGAATGTCTCTACCCATGGTATGAATGTCTATACCCATGGTATGAATGTCTATACCCATGGTATGAATGTCTATACCCATGGTATGAATGTCTATACCCATGGTATGAATGTCTATACCCTTGGTTTGGGTTGTTTTCAGTGTTAAGTCCTCACATTTGATATATATTCAAAAGATTAACCAACTTGACAATCCCTTCACTACCGTTCCCATGGATGTCGAGTGGTCACGATATAATTTGACGTGAGATATGAGGGTAAATGTCGGCGGGATTCGAACCCCTGGCAATCTATCCCTCTCCTATATACCAGTGTAGCCTTGACCCACCCAGCCACCCAAGCAGTCTTCTTCTTCTTCTCCCCCTCCTGTCAGGTTTTCCTTACAAGTCTCCCCCCTGCCCCCCCTACCCCCTATGTCCACAGTTCTCACAGCACCCCCCCCCTTTTTTTCTCCCCCCCCTCCCCCCTCCTCCCCCCTCCCCCCTCCCCTGTATTTCCGTTCCGACCGTATTCAGTTAGTTTGCTTCATGACCGCTTCGCCTCTCTCTCTCTCTCTCTCTCTCTCTCTCTCTCTCTCTCTCTCTCTCTCTCTCTCTCACACATTATTTTGTCAGAAGATCAATCGTTTCTTCTGCTGAACTAGTATTACGTGGGTTAGTCGCGAGATTCAGACAAATATAGAGTTTTACTCATTTTCATCGAGCTTGACTTATCTTTGAGCCGTGTTATCATTATTATTGTTATTAGTATCTATTATTATTATTATTATTATTATTATTATTACTCGATATTAATGTTCTCTTAATTAAGGCTGGCTGTAATATGAGTAACTTAGACGCATTTGGAGACATATCTGAACTATAGTAATTTGAGGCGAAGTAGTGGTGTGGGGGCGAAGTGGCTATGATGCGTAGTATGAATGGGGCGAAATAGCGTTGGGGCGAAGTGGTAAGGTGGTCTGTTTTGAAGTAACCACCCCACCTCCTCCAGCAGCCAGCTTCACCTCGACAGTTGAGTTTAGTTCATAATGTGCCCTGCTAGTGAGCTGAGAGTGCTAGTCTTGTGTGTGTGTGTTCTAGTGAGCTGAGGGTGCTAGTCTTGTGTGTGTGTGTTCTAGTGAGCTGAGGGTGCTAGTCTTGTGTGTGTGTGTTCTAGTGAGCTGAGGGTGCTAGTCTTGTGTGTGTGTGTTCTAGTGAGCTGAGGGTGCTATAGTCTTGTGTGTGTGTGTTCTAGTGAGCTGAGGGTGCTAGTCTTGTGTGTGTGTGTTCTAGTGAGCTGAGGGTGCTAGTCTTGTGTGTGTGTTCTAGTGAGCTGAGGGTGCTAGTCTTGTGTGTGTGGTCTAGTGAGCTGAGGGTGCTAGTCTTGTGTGTGGTGTTCTAGTGAGCTGAGGGTGCTAGTCTTGTGTGTGTTCTAGTGAGCTGAGGGTGCTAGTCTTGTGTGTGTGTTCTAGTGAGCTGAGGGTGCTAGTCTTGTGTGTGTGTGTTCTAGTGAGCTGAGGGTGCTAGTCTTGTGTGTGTGTGTTCTAGTGAGCTGAGGGTGCTATAGTCTTGTGTGTGTGTGCTAGTGAGCTGAGGGTGCTAGTCTTGTGTGTGTGTGTTCTAGTGAGCTGAGGGTGCTAGTCTTGTGTGTGTGTGTGTGCTAGTGAGCTGAGGGTGCTAGTCTTGTGTGTGTGTTCTAGTGAGCTGAGGGTGCTAGTCTTGTGTGTGTGTGTTCTAGTGAGCTGAGGGTGCTAGTCTTGTGTGTGTGGTGTTAGTGAGCTGAGGGTGCTAGTCTTGTGTGTGTGTGTTCTAGTGAGCTGAGGGTGCTAGTCTTGTGTGTGTGTCTAGTGAGCTGAGGGTGCTAGTCTTGTGTGTGTGTGTTCTAGTGAGCTGAGGGTTGCTAGTCTTGTGTGTGTGTGTTTCTAGTGAGCTGAGGGTGCTAGTCTTGTGTGTGTGTGTTCTAGTGAGCTGAGGGTGCTAGTCTTGTGTGTGTGTGTTCTAGTGAGCTGAGGGTGCTAGTCTTGTGTGTGTGTGTTCTAGTGAGCTGAGGGTGCTATAGTCTTGTGTGTGTGTGCTAGTGAGCTGAGGGTGCTAGTCTTGTGTGTGTGTGTTCTAGTGAGCTGAGGGTGCTAGTCTTGTGTGTGTGTGCTAGTGAGCTGAGGGTGCTATAGTCTTGTGTGTGTGTGTGTGCTAGTGAGCTGAGGGTGCTATAGTCTTGTGTGTGTGTGTGTTCTAGTGAGCTGAGGGTGCTAGTCTTGTGTGTGTGTGTTCTAGTGAGCTGAGGGTGCTATAGTCTTGTGTGTGTGTTCTAGTGAGCTGAGGGTGCTATAGTCTTGTGTGTGTGTGTTCTAGTGAGCTGAGGGTGCTATAGTCTTGTGTGTGTGTGTTCTAGTGAGCTGAGGGTGCTATAGTCTTGGGTGTGTGGTGTGTTCTAGTGAGCTGAGGGTGCTATAGTCTTGTGTGTGTGTGTGTGTGCTAGTGAGCTGAGGGTGCTATAGTCTTGTGTGTGTGTGTTCTAGTGAGCTGAGGGTGCTATAGTCTGTGTGTGTGTGCTAGTGAGCTGAGGGTGCTATAGTCTTGTGTGTGTGTGTTCTAGTGAGCTGAGGGTGCTATAGTCTTGTGTGTGTGTGTGTGTGCTAGTGAGCTGAGGGTGCTATAGTCTTGTGTGTGTGTGTGTGCTAGTGAGCTGAGGGTGCTATAGTCTTGTGTGTGTGTGTGTTCTAGTGAGCTGAGGGTGCTAGTCTTGTGTGTGTGTGTGTTCTAGTGAGCTGAGGGTGCTATAGTCTTGTGTGTGTGTGTTCTAGTGAGCTGAGGGTGCTATAGTCTTGTGTGTGTGTGTTCTAGTGAGCTGAGGGTGCTATAGCCTTGTGTGTGTGTGTGTGCTAGTGAGCTGAGGGTGCTATAGTCTTGTGTGTGTGTGTTCTAGTGAGCTGAGGGTGCTATAGTCTTGTGTGTGTGTGTGTGCTAGTGAGCTGAGGGTGCTATAGTCTTGTGTGTGTGTGTTCTAGTGAGCTGAGGGTGCTATAGTCTTGTGTGTGTGTGTTCTAGTGAGCTGAGGGTGCTATAGTCTTGTGTGTGTGTGTGTGCTAGTGAGCTGAGGGTGCTATAGTCGTGTGTGTGTGTGTTCTAGTGAGCTGAGGGTGCTATAGTCTTGTGTGTATGTGTTCTAGTGAGCTGAGGGTGCTATAGTCTTGTGTGTGTGTGTGTGCTAGTGAGCTGAGGGTGCTATAGTCTTGTGTGTGTGTGTTCTAGTGAGCTGAGGGTGCTATAGTCTTGTGTGTGTGTGTTCTAGTGAGCTGAGGGTGCTAGTCTTGTGTGTGTGTGTTCTAGTGAGCTGAGGGTGCTAGTCTTGTGTGTGTGTGTTCTAGTGAGCTGAGGGTGCTAGTCTTGTGTGTGTGTGTTCTAGTGAGCTGAGGGTGCTAGTCTTGTGTGTGTGTGTGTTCTGGTGAGCTGAGGGTGCTAGTCTTGTGTGTGTGTGTGTTCTAGTGAGCTGAGGGTGCTAGTCTTGTGTGTGTGTGTGTTCTAGTGAGCTGAGGGTGCTAGTCTTGTGTGTGTGTGTTCTAGTGAGCTGAGGGTGCTAGTCTTGTGTGTGTGTGTTCTAGTGAGCTGAGGGTGCTAGTCTTGTGTGTGTGTGTTCTAGTGAGCTGAGGGTGCTAGTCTTGTGTGTGTGTGTTCTAGTGAGCTGAGGGTGCTAGTCTTGTGTGTGTGTGTTCTAGTGAGCTGAGGGTGCTAGTCTTGTGTGTGTGTGTGTTCTGGTGCTGGCAATACTTGGTGCTATAAATCGGTTTTTATTTCATCTGACGGTAAATTGAATCCCTTAGCAACTGATTTCTCGATAGTTAATGGGAGGTATTTAGGTTGTTTCCTAGACCTCCATCAAACTTAAAATTACACCCCATTGAGCCCCTTTCAAGATAAATTTGTACATTTTTCGGTAGAAAAATGTCCCGGCTGAAAGCCGGTTCCTCTTAAATTACAGGCTCGCTATCGCTCGCCAGGATAAAATCGACACCTGAATTGCACAAAAGGTCTTAATATGGGGTGAAAGTTCTTAAAATCGCTAAACTAATGGGGCAAACGTTTTATAATATCAAAAGCAATGGGGCTAAACATGAGGGAGAAAGGGGTCAAGAAAAAAATCCCTCAAGTGGAGATCTCCCCTTCTTAACCCCTTCCGTACCGGCGACGTCTTTTTACTAAATTTTGGCTACTATAAGACGATTTTATTCAGATTTAAAGGGGCTGCAGCAATTAAGGGGAGATCTCCACTTGAGGGTTTTTTTTTCTTGACCCCTTTCTCTCTCATGTTTAGCCCCATTGCTTTTGATATTATAAAACGTTTGCCCCATTAGTTTAGCGATTTTAAGAAGTTTCACCCCATATTAAGACCTTTCGTGCCATTCAGGTGTCGATTTTATCCTGGCGAGCGATAGCGAGCCAGTAATTTAAGAGGAGCCGGCCTTCGGCCGGGAAATTTTTCTACCGAAAAATGTATAAATTTATCTTGAAAGGGACTCAAGGGGGTGTAATTTTAAGCTTGGTGGAGGTCTAGGGAACAAACTAAATACCTCCCCTTAAGAGGCTTCGAACTATCTCACTTAACCCTTTTTACTACCACATATCCCTTTCTAAGTGGCACAAAATCATGCAAATATGGCTAGAATAAAATTAAAAAAAAAATGCCGGTACAGATGGGATTAATGGGAAAAATTAATATATTCTCTGCGTCATATTATTGTCAGGTGTTCAATATATTCTCTGCGTCATATTATTGTCAGGTGTTCAATATATTCTCTGCGTCATATTATTGTCAGGTGTTCAATATATTCTCTGCCTCATATTATTGTCAGGTGTTCAATATATTCTCTGCCTCATATTATTGTCAGGTGTTCAATATATTCTCTGCCTCATATTATTGTCAGGTGTTCAATATATTCTCTGCCTCATATTATTGTCAGGTGTTCAATATATTCTCTGCCTCATATTATTGTCAGGTGTTCAATATATTCTCTGCCTCATATACATGTCAGGTGTTCAATATATTCTCTGCCTCATATTATTGTCAGGTGTTCAATATATTCTCTGCCTCATATTATTGTCAGGTGTTCAATATATTCTCTGCGTCATATTATTGTCAGGTGTTCAATATATTCTCTGCCTCATATTATTGTCAGGTGTTCAATATATTCTCTGCGTCATATTATTGTCAGGTGTTCAATATATTCTCTGCGTCATATTATTGTCAGGTGTTCAATATATTCTCTGCGTCATATTATTGTCAGGTGTTCAATATATTCTCTGCCTCATATTATTGTCAGGTGTTCAATATATTCTCTGCCTCATATTATTGTCAGTGTTCAATATATTCTCTGCTCATATTATTGTCAGGTGTTCAATATATTCTCTGCCTCATATTATTGTCAGGTGTTCAATATATTCTCTGCCTCATATTATTGTCAGGTGTTCAATATATTCTCTGCCTCATATTGTCAGGTGTTCAATATATTCTCTGCCTCATATTATTGTCAGGTGTTCAATATATTCTCTGCGTCAATTATTGTCAGGTGTTCAATATTCTCTGCGTCATATTATTGTCAGGTGTTCAATATATCTCTGCGTCATATTATTGTCAGGTGTTCATATATTCTCTGCGTCATATTATTGTCAGGTGTTCAATATATTCTCTGCGTCATATTATTGTCAGGTGTTCAATATATTCTCTGCGTCATATTATTGTCAGGTGTTCAATATATTCTCTGCGTCATATTATTGTCAGGTGTTCAATATATTCTCTGCGTCATATTATTGTCAGGTGTTCAATATATTCTCTGCGTCATATTATTGTCAGGTGTTCAATATATTCTCTGCCTCATATTATTGTCAGGTGTTCAATATATTCTCTGCCTCATATTATTGTCAGGTGTTCAATATATTCTCTGCCTCATATTATTGTCAGGTGTTCAATATATTCTCTGCCTCATATTATTGTCAGGTGTTCAATATATTCTCTGCGTCATATTATTGTCAGGTGTTCAATATATTCTCTGCGTCATATTATTGTCAGGTGTTCAATATATTCTCTGCCTCATTATTGTCAGGTGTTCAATATATTCTCTGCCTCATATTATTGTCAGGTGTTCAATATATTCTCTGCCTCATATTATTGTCAGGTGTTCAATATATCTCTGCCTCATATTATTGTCAGGTGTTCAATATATTCTCTGCCTCATATTATTGTCAGGTGTTCAATATATTCTCTGCCTCATATTATTGTCAGGTGTTCAATATATTCTCTGCCTCATATTATTGTCAGGTGTTCAATATATTCTCTGCCTCATATTATTGTCAGGTGTTCAATATATTCTCTGCCTCATATTATTGTCAGGTGTTCAATATATTCTCTGCCTCATATTATTGTCAGGTGTTCAATATATTCTCTGCCTCATATTATTGTCAGGTGTTCAATATATTCTCTGCCTCATATTATTGTCAGGTGTTCAATATATTCTCTGCGTCATATTATTGTCAGGTGTTCAATATATTCTCTGCCTCATATTATTGTCAGGTGTTCACAGTATTCAGCATACTTCATTACGAATTATTGGCCATTTCTGAGTAATCAAGATGGAGACATGACAATTTACCATGAGCTTGAAATAGACAGTGTATCTTGGTGGTGTGTTTATGCTGAGAAGAAGTGTTTATGTGAGACTACTTGGGGTGTAGAGATGTTGAGAACATAAGTGATGTTAGTGATATGTGCTGCTATAGTCTATTCGCTGTAAGTAGGCGAAAAATCAGTGCCTCAATCATCTGTAACTCAAAAAGGGCTAGAGCAAATTGGCTGTAAATTTCCACATCTATTCCTTGACTGAGTCCTCCCAAATGGTAGAAATATTAGCTCGATTACTCTTGTTGTTTTTGAGTTACAGAGGTTAGAGGTCATGATTTCTCGCCTACTTACAGGGAATAGACTATAGTAGTGGTGGTGTAATGGTGCTGATATTAAGTGGTGATAGGTGTGTTGTCAGTTCTAATTGGTGTCAGTGCTATGTGTTGTCAGTTCTAATTGATGTCAGTGCTATGTGGTGGCAGTGATAATGCTATGTGGTGCCAGTGATAATGTTATGTGATGCCAGTGCTATGTGGTGGCAGTGATAATGTTATGTGATGCCAGGGCTATGTGGTGCCAGTGATAATGTTATGTGATGCCAGTGCTATGTGGTGTTAGTGCTATGTGATGCCAGTGCTATGTGGTGCCAGTGATAATGTTATGTGATGCCAGTGCTATGTGGTGTTAGTGCTATGTGATGCCAGTGATAATGTTATGTGATGCCAGTGCTATGTGGTGTTTTTACTGGTGTTGTGGTGTGATAGTGTAGGGGTAGCCTATGTAGTGCAGATACTTGAGGTGTGATGTTTGGATTTGGACATTGTCATTTGGTTTTTTGTTTTTTTTCATTTTTATCATTTGTTAATTTAGTCCTGTGCAATTGGCGATGTGTAGGGATATATACATTTACATTTTGGTTTATTATTGATGGTTTCCCTTCTCCCTCATGACGTGTACTGTCCTCGTATTAGATGGGCATATGAATGAGAGAGAGAGAGAGAGAGAGAGAGAGAGAGAGAGAGAGAGAGAGAGAGAGAGAGAGAGCGAGAGAGAGAGAGAGAGAGAGAGAGAGAGAGAGAGAGATTTGCAATGTACGAAGATCCAAAATACTGACAAATATATATCGGTGATACTTGACCGAAAAACAGAGAAAAATCTTAACCCATCTTCAATTTCCAGGCTCTTATCTGTGTTCGGAAAATGAGAAGTGATAATATTGAAAAAGAAAACGGAACATATATTTTTGTGGGAAACTGAAATGTGATTGGTGAGTTCTTGTGACAAATATGATGACCTGTTTTCACATGACGACCATAGACGCAATTACTATATACAATTAATTTTACTATATATAACACTGATACACTGATTATTATATACTTTATTCTAGTTATATACAATTGATTCTAGTTATATACAATTGATTCTAGTTATATACAATTGATTCTAGTTATATACAATTGATTCTAGTTATATACAATTGATTCTAGTTCTATACAATTGATTCTAGTTATATACAATTGATTCTAGTTATATACAATTGATTCTGACTATACCATTAATTTTGACTATATACAGTTAATTCTACGTTATATACAATTAATTTTAGTAATATACAATTAATTCTGACTATACACAATGAATTTTACTATTGAAGGGGAGGTGTTTAGTTCCCTCCCTAAACTTCCATCAAGCTTAAAATTACACTCCCTAGACCCCCTTTCAAGATAAATTTGTACATATTTCGGTAGAAAAATGTCCAGGCCGAAGGCCGGTTCCTCTTAAATTACAGGCTCGCTATCGCTCGCCAGGAAAAAATCGACACCTGAATGGCAGGAAAGGTCTTAAAATTGACAGAAATGGGGCGAATGTTCCTAAAATCGCCAAACTAATGGGGCGACCGTCTTAAAATCTCAAAAACAATGGAGCTAAACATGAGGGAGAAAGGGGTCCAGAATAAAATCCCTGAAGTCGATATCTCCCCTTAACACTATGACACTGATCGTCATATACAATACATTTTAGAATATACATCAATTCTGCTATTAAACAGTCACTGATCTTTATATACGATTAATTCTACTATATACCATTATCGCACTGATCATTGTACACAATTAAGGGGAGGTATTTAGTTTGTTCCCTAGACCTCCATCAAACTTAAAATTACACCCCCTTGAGTCCCTTTCAAGATAAATTTGTACATTTTTCGGTAGAAAAATTTCCCGGCCAAAGGCCGGTTCCTCTTAAATTACAGGCTCGCTATCGCTCGCCAGGATAAAATCGACACCTAAATGGCACGAAAGGTCTTAATATGGGGTGAAAGTTCTTAAAATCGCTAAACTAATGGGGCAAACGTTTTATAATATCAAAAGCAATGGGGCTAAACATGAGGGAGAAAGGGGTCAAGAAAAAAATCCGTCAAGTGGAGATCTCCCCTTAAAGGTTAATTACATGACTAGGATATGATAGCCATTTATCGAATACACTTCATTCTACCATAATATACCATTACAACATCAAGACAGTTAATGGTTAAGGGGGGGTTACCTGCTTTGTTTCTCTTTCTCTGGCTTGTATCCATTTGGCCCCATTCAGCCTACTGTATTAAGACGTTTATCCCCATCTAGGTGTCATTTTTTTTTACAGCAGGCTAAATTTGTAAATTTGTCGATAGAAAATTTTCTCCGGCGAAGCCGGATCTCTTCATATAATGCTAACTCGCTATCGCTTGCCAGGAAGAAATCGACACCTAGATGGGAATGAACGTCTTAGAATAGTTGGCTGAATGGGGCCGAATGAATACAAGTCAGAGAAAGAGAGATAAAGAGAGAAATACAAAAAAGCAGGTCACCCCCCTTAATTAAGTACATGACTACGATGTTATAGCCATTTATCGAATACAATTAATTCTAGCATATACCACTATCACACAACACCACACCATAGTACACCACAACACAACACCACCATCATACAACATCACACCACAACACAACACCACCATCATACAACATCACACCACAACACAACACCACCATCATACAACATCACACCATAGTACACCACACCACACCACACCACACCACACCACAACACCACAACACAACACCACCATCATACAACATCACACCATAGTACACCACAACACAACACAACACACCACACCACACCACAACACCACACCTTATTACACCACAACACCACCCCATAGTACACCACACCACAACACAACACCACCATCATACAACATCACACCATAGTACACCACACCACACCACACCACACCACAACACCACAACACAACACCACCATCATCATACAACATCACACCATAGTACACCACAACACAACACAACACACCACACCACACCACAACACCACACCTTATTACACCACAACACCACCCCATAGTACACCACACCACAACACAACACCACCATCACGCAACATCCGGGAAAATAAACTCTGAAGATTGAACAGATTGGATATAAACACAATCAATAAAGTTTGCTTCCTATCACACATACTCTCACACTCACTCACTCTCACTCTCTCACTCTCACTGTTTCACTCTCCTTTCACACTCACTCAATTTCACTCTCTCTCTCTCTCACTCCCACTGTTTCACTCTTCCTTTCACACTCACTCAATTTCACTCTCTCTCTCTCTCTCTACTAACTTCCTAATCCTGCCACGGACATTAGTTCCAGGGCAGTAATTCCCTTTCCAATGTTCCCTTACCCACTCTAAACCACTGTTTGGACACTTGATCCTAAGTGTTTTGGAGGACAAGCAACCTAGAAGGGTCACTAGATCTGTTGTTGCTTGATTTCCTTTGTACTCCTTTGTACTTTGTACTTTGTACTCTCTACTTTGTACTCTCTCTCTCTCTCTCTCTCTCTCTCCTCTTCATTACTGCAACATATATACACGTTGTTGTGTTGGAAATTGATTCTTAGAAAATTACAACTGTGGACAAAATACAAAGAGAAAATATGGCATATACTATAAGAACTATTTGGCATATGCAATAGGAAATACTAGAGGAAAGAGTGATAATAGTTACTGGATATGATAATTGAAAACAGTATGACTAAACATTTATATTAACTCTGAAAATGTAGACATGTAGACGAGAAAACGGACATTAATTACAGAACAAACTGAAGCGAAATCGTCAACAAATCTGAACTAGGACTCAGGAAAAGCTATCATAATAGATTCTAAAAATATAATTGTGAACACGAAATATGCTATGAAATATAAATATAACGAAAGCTAATTTCGTCTGCAAAACTCTAAAATATAAGGCAAAATCTAATTCAAAGGCATAAGCTAAAGAAAACGAATGTGTATACTATTTCCTTCATGCGAAAGAAAGTGTGTTTAATTATATCGAACATTCTTTCTTAGAAATCAAAGGACACTATTTTTACTCGTAGTCAAGTGTCCCCATAAACAGAAGAGGAACGACAGACAGTGACTTAGAGGAAGAACAATGGCAATACAAACATCACAATAAACACGACAACTATTAATATCCAGACCAAGAAAAAGAGAAAACAAGGACAAAAGTGACTGTCGAATTGAGATACAAAACCTATAAAGCCAAAGAAATCAAAGAAAAACAAAGAAAACAAGTAAAACCACCAGTGACTCATATACTAGAGTGTCCCGTTTCTAGGCTAGTTGACCCTCAGACCCACACTATGTTAGGAGAGGGTGAGGGGGGGTCCACGGTAGGGGGCAACACCACCACCACTTTCCTGGGGGGTCGAGGCCGGAGAGGGGGGAGGTAACGGGGGAGGAGGGACAGAGAGAGAGACGCGAGGCCAAGGGAGGAGGAGGAGGAGGAGGGGAGGAAGATCAGGAAGAGGAGGAGGGGAGGAGAGCTCGAGGACAGGGGAGGAAGGCGCGAGGGCAGGGGAGGAGGGTGCGAGGACAGGGGAGGAGGGTGCGAGGACAGGGGGGCGAGGTAAAAGGACAGGGGAGGAAGAGTTGAAGAGAGAGGAGGAAGGTGCGAGGACAGGGGAGGAACACACGAGAACAGGGAAGGAAGGAACAAGGGAGAAAGACTCGAGGACAGGGGAGACAGACTCGAGGACAGGGGAGAAAGGTGCGAGGACAGGGGAGGAAGATTCGAGGACAGGGGGGACAACCTCGAGGACAGGGGACAAAGGTGCGAGGACAAGGGAGAAGAGTACAAGGACAGGGGAGGTAGATTCGAGGACAGGGGAGAAAGACACGAGGACAGGGGAGAAAGGTGCGAGGACAAGGGAGAAGAGTACAAGGACAGGGGAGGTAGACTTGAGGACAGGGGAGAAAGGTGCGAGGACAAGGGAGAAGAGTACAAGGACAGGGGAGGTAGACTCGAGGACAGGGGAGAAAGGTGCGAGGACAAGGGAGAAGAGTACAAGGATCGGGAAGAAAGACACAGAAACGGGAGAAAAAGCTTCGAGAACAGGAGAAAAAGCCACTAAAACAGGGGAGAAAGACTCTCGAACAGGAGAAAAAGACTCGAGAACAGTCGTGAAAGGCACTAAAACAGGGGAGAAAGGGTCTAGGACAGGGGGGGAAGTCGCGAGGACAGCCATGGTGGACCTCGGAGGGTACGTCATCATCCTCGTCGAGACCAAAGACAAGAAGATCAAACTCTATGGTGAGTACCCGAGATTTTAACCCCTTCCGTACACTACCGGTGACGTCTTTATCATTATATTCTAGCTATATTTAGACGATTTTGTGCAGCTTAAGAAGGATCTGTGGTAGTCGCAAGGTTTCATTAGGTGTAGTTCGAAGCCTGGTAATTGCTGAAGGTCCTTCTTAAACTGAATAAAATCGACTTTTAATAGCCAGTCGAAAATGAAATGGACAGAACTGGTAATGAACGGGTTAAGAGCATGTCGTTGATGTGCTTAACTCTTTCACTGTGGGTGACGTATTATATATTTGAATTTAGCAATATTTATACAATTTTGTGTCGTTTAAGAAGGATCTGCGGTAGTTAAAGAGTTGTTTGAGATATTTTGTAGTTTTTCAAATTGCCAGAGGTCCTTCCTAAACTGATTAATGTTGTCTATTAGTAGCAAAAACGAATGAAGCGAATGTCACCCGCACTCAAAGGATTAATGTGAAGGGTATTGTTGTTGTTGCTAATATTGTTTTTGCTATTATTATTTTTATTATTTTATTATTTTTGTATTATTATTATTATTATTATTATTTATATTTGTATTACTATTTGTATTGATTTGTATTGTTCCTGTTGTTATTGTAAACATTATTGTAATATTATTATTATTATTGTTGTTGTTGTTATTGTCATTATTTTCTATTAATATGTATTATAGTGGATTTATTGCACATGAAAGGTGAGAAAACTAAATAGCCTAACAGAGATTAGGACTGTATTTCATTAGTTATTTTATGATTAATAATAATGAGTATTGTGTCGACTACATACATTTGTTTGACCTATGCATTATATCTAGGCTCCCCCCCCCCCACCCCTATTCCTCTTCTTCTTCTTCGTCTTCCTCTGCCTCCTCTTCCTCTTCCTCTTCCTTCTCCCCTCCTCCTCCTCCTCTTCCTTATCCTCCTCCTCTTCCTTATCCTCCTCCTCCTTCTTCCTTATCCTCCTCTTCCTCCTTCTTCTTCCTTATTCTCCTCCTCCTCTTTCTCCTCTTTCTCCTCCTCCTCCTCCTCCTCCTTCCTTGCTTCCTACCCCACCTCCTTTATCCTCCTCCTCCTCCTCCTTCCTTATCCTCCCCCTCCTCTTCCTTATCCTCCTCCTCCTCTTTCTCCTCCTCCTCCTCTTTCTCCTCCTCCTTCCTTATCCTCCCCCTCCTCTTCCTTATCCTCCTCCTCCTCTTTCTCCTCCTCCTCCTTCCTTATCCTCCCCCTCCTCTTCCTTATCCTCCTCCTCCTCCTCCTTCTTCCTTATCCTCCTCCTCCTTCCTTATCCTCCTCCTCCTCCTTCTTCCTTATCCTCCTCCTCCTCTTCCTTATCCTCCTCCTTCCTTATCCTCATACTTAATTTTCTCCTCCCTGGTCTTGGCCTTCGCTTTCCTCCATCGATCTGGTGTGCCCGATAGAAGAGAGAGAGAGAGAGAGAGAGAGAGAGAGAGCGGGAAATATGTGGAGAAAAAGGAGGTGACGTAAAAGGGGACATGTAAACGAGAGAGAGAGAGAGAGAGAGAGAGAGAGAGGCAAAATTACACCACCACCCCATTAATGAGGAATATTTTTTTTTTTTTTTTTGCATATAGAATTTCTGCGTTTAATCATTATCTATCTATCTATCTATCTATCTATCCATCCAAATGTTGTGTCTGTGGGGAGAGAGAGAGAGATAGAGAGAGAGTTAAGATGCAAAAAAGATAATGGGTTAAGAAAGTGAGTTAACTTTAATCGAGTCTGAATGTGGGGTGATGGACGCGACGCTGTTAAAAGAAAGAGAGAGAGAGAGAGAGAGAGAGAGAGAGAGAGAGAGAGAGAGAGAGAGAGAGAGAGAGAGAGAGAGAGATAGAGAGAGAGTTAAGATGCAAAAAAGATAATGGGTTAAGAAAGTGAGTTAACTTTAATCGAGTCTGAATGTGGGGTGATGGACGGGACGCTGTTAAAAGAAAGAGAGAGAGAGAGAGAGAAGATTAAAGATAGATAGATGATAGATTTTTTTTTATGGGAAGATTATTACATACACAATACACAAATTAACCCCTTCTGTACCGGCGACGTCTTTTATTTTAATTTTTCTGGTTAATTGTATACGACTTTGTTCAGTATTAATAGGGTCTCCAGCAATTAAGGGGACAGTGGCTGTTTGTTTGGTCTATTAAGGGGACAGTGGCTGTTTGTTTGGTCTATTAAGTGATCAGTGGTTGTTTGTTTGGTCTATTAAGGGGACAGTGGCTGTTTGTTTGGTCTATTAAGGGGACAGTGGCTGTTTGTTTGGTCTATTAAGGGGACAGTGGCTGTTTGTTTGGTCTATTAAGGGGACAGTGGCTGTTTGTTTGGTCTATTAAGGGGACAGTGGCTGTTTGTTTGGTCTATTAAGGGGACAGTGGCTGTTTGTTTGGTCTATTAAGGGGACAGTGGCTGTTTGTTTGGTCTATTAAGGGGACAGTGGCTGTTTGTTTGGTCTATTAAGGGGACAGTGGCTGTTTGTTTGGTCTATTAAGGGGACAGTGGCTGTTTGTTTGGTCTATTAAGGGGACAGTGGCTGTTTGTTTGGTCTATTAAGGGGACAGTGGCTGTTTGTTTGGTCTATTAAGGGGACAGTGGCTGTTTGTTTGGTCTATTAAGGGGACAGTGGCTGTTTGTTTGGTCTATTAAGGGGACAGTGGCTGTTTGTTTGGTCTATTAAGTGATCAGTGGCTGTTTGTTTGGTCTATTAAGGGGACAGTGGCTGTTTGTTTGGTCTATTAAGGGGACAGTGGCTGTTTGTTTGGTCTATTAAGGGGACAGTGGCTGTTTGTTTGGTCTATTAAGGGGAGAGTGGCTGTTTGTTCTATTAAGGGGACAGTGGCTGTTTGTTTGGTCTATTAAGGGGACAGTGGCTGTTTGTTTGGTCTATTAAGGGGACAGTGGCTGTTTGTTTGGTCTATTAAGGGGACAGTGGCTGTTTGTTTGGTCTATTAAGGGGACAGTGGCTGTTTGTTTGGTCTATTAAGGGGACAGTGGCTGTTTGTTTGGTCTATTAAGGGGACAGTGGCTGTTTGTTTGGTCTATTAAGGGGACAGTGGCTGTTTGTTTGGTCTATTAAGGGGACAGTGGCTGTTTGTTTGGTCTATTAAGGGGACAGTGGCTGTTTGTTTGGTCTATTAAGGGGACAGTGGCTGTTTGTTTGGTCTATTAAGGGGACAGTGGCTGTTTGTTTGGTCTATTAAGGGGACAGTGGCTGTTTGTTTGGTCTATTAAGGGGACAGTGGCTGTTTGTTTGGTCTATTAAGGGGACAGTGGCTGTTTGTTTGGTCTATTAAGGGGACAGTGGCTGTTTGTTTGGTCTATTAAGGGGACAGTGGCTGTTTGTTTGGTCTATTAAGGGGACAGTGGCTGTTTGTTTGGTCTATTAAGGGGACAGTGGCTGTTTGTTTGGTCTATTAAGGGGACAGTGGCTGTTTGTTTGGTCTATTAAGGGGACAGTGGCTGTTTGTTTGGTCTATTAAGGGGACAGTGGCTGTTTGTTTGGTCTATTAAGGGGACAGTGGCTGTTTGTTTGGTCTATTAAGGGGACAGTGGCTGTTTGTTTGGTCTATTAAGGGGACAGTGGCTGTTTGTTTGGTCTATTAAGGGGACAGTGGCTGTTTGTTTGGTCTATTAAGGGGACAGTGGCTGTTTGTTTGGTCTATTGAAGGGACAGTGGCTGTTTGTTTGGTCTATTAAGGGGACAGTGGCTGTTTGTTTGGTCTATTAAGGGGACAGTGGCTGTTTGTTTGGTCTATTAAGGGGACAGTGGCTGTTTGTTTGGTCTATTAAGGGGACTGGCTGTTTGTTTGGTCTATTGAGGGGACAGTGGCTGTTTGTTTGGTCTATTAAGTGATCAGTGGCTGTTTGTTTGGTCTATTAAGGGGACAGTGGCTGTTTGTTTGGTCTATTAAGGGGACAGTGGCTGTTTGTTTGGTCTATTAAGGGGACAGTGGCTGTTTGTTTGGTCTATTAAGGGGACAGTGGCTGTTTGTTTGGTCTATTAAGGGGACAGTGGCTGTTTGTTTGGTCTATTAAGGGGACAGTGGCTGTTTGTTTGGTCTATTAAGGGGACAGTGGCTGTTTGTTTGGTCTATTAAGGGGACAGTGGCTGTTTGTTTGGTCTATTAAGGGGACAGTGGCTGTTTGTTTGGTCTATTAAGGGGACAGTGGCTGTTTGTTTGGTCTATTAAGGGGACAGTGGCTGTTTGTTTGGTCTATTAAGGGGACAGTGGCTGTTTGTTTGGTCTATTAAGGGGACAGTGGCTGTTTGTTTGGTCTATTAAGGGGACAGTGGCTGTTTGTTTGGTCTATTAAGGGGACAGTGGCTGTTTGTTTGGTCTATTAAGGGAACAGTGGCTGTTTGTTTGGTCTATTAAGGGCACAGTGGCTGTTTGTTTGGTCTATTAAGGGGACAGGGGGGTTTGTTTGGTCTATTAAGGGGACAGTGGGGGTTTGTTTGGTCTATTAAGGGGACAGTGGGGGTTTGTTTGGTCTATTAAGGGGACAGTGGGGGTTTGTTTGGTCTATTAAGGGCACAGTGGCTGTTTGTTTGGTCTATTAAGGGCACAGTGGCTGTTTGTTTGGTCTATTAAGGGCACAGTGGCTGTTTGTTTGGTCTATTAAGGGCACAGCGGCTGTTTGTTTGGTCTATTAAGGGGACAGTGGGGGTTTGTTTGGTCTATTAAGGGGACAGTGGCTGTTTGGTCTATTAAGGGCACAGTGGCTGTTTGTTTGGTCTATTAAGGCACAGTGGCTGTTTGTTTGGTCTATTAAGGCACAGTGGCTGTTTGTTTGGTCTATTAAGGGCACAGCGGCTGTTTGTTTGGTCTATTAAGGGCACAGTGGCTGTTTGTTTGGTCTATTAAGGGGACAGTGGCTGTTTGTTTGGTCTATTAAGGGCACAGTGGCTGTTTGTTTGGTCTATTAAGGGGACAGTGGCTGTTTGTTTGGTCTATTAAGGGGACAGTGGCTGTTTGTTTGGTCTATTAAGGGGACAGTGGCTGTTTGTTTGGTCTATTAAGGGGACAGTGGCTGTTTGTTTGGTCTATTAAGGGGACAGTGGCTGTTTGTTTGGTCTATTAAGGGAACAGTGGCTGTTTGTTTGGTCTATTAAGGGGACAGTGGCTGTTTGTTTGGTCTATTAAGGGGACAGTGGCTGTTTGTTTGGTCTATTAAGGGGACAGTGGCTGTTTGTTTGGTCTATTAAGGGGACAGTGGCTGTTTGTTTGGTCTATTAAGGGGACAGTGGCTGTTTGTTTGGTCTATTAAGGGGACAGTGGCTGTTTGTTTGGTCTATTAAGGGGACAGTGGCTGTTTGTTTGGTCTATTAAGGGGACAGTGGCTGTTTGTTTGGTCTATTAAGGGGACAGTGGCTGTTTGTTTGGTCTATTAAGGGGACAGTGGCTGTTTGTTTGGTCTATTAAGGGGACAGTGGCTGTTTGTTTGGTCTATTAAGGGAAAGTGGCTGTTTGTTTGGTCTATTAAGGGCACAGTGGCTGTTTGTTTGGTCTATTAAGGGGACAGTGGCTGTTTGTTTGGTCTATTGAGGGGACTGGCTGTTTGTTTGGTCTATTAAGGGGACAGTGGCTGTTTGTTTGGTCTATTAAGGGCACAGTGGCTGTTTGTTTGGTCTATTAAGGGAAAGTGGCTGTTTGTTTGGTCTATTAAGGGCACAGCGGCTGTTTGTTTGGTCTATTAAGGGTACAGCGGCTATTTGTTTGGTCTATTAAGGGTACAGCGGCTGTTTGTTTGGTCTATTAAGGGGACAGTGGCTGTTTGTTTGGTCTATTAAGGGGACAGTGGCTGTTTGTTTGGTCTATTAAGGGGACAGTGGCTGTTTGTTTGGTCTATTAAGGGGACAGTGGCTGTTTGTTTGGTCTATTAAGGGGACAGTGGCTGTTTGTTTGGTCTATTAAGGGGACAGTGGCTGTTTGTTTGGTCTATTAAGGGGACAGTGGCTGTTTGTTTGGTCTATTAAGGGGACAGTGGCTGTTTGTTTGGTCTATTAAGGGGACAGTGGCTGTTTGTTTGGTCTATTAAGGGGACAGTGGCTGTTTGTTTGGTCTATTAAGGGGACAGTGGCTGTTTGTTTGGTCTATTAAGGGGACAGTGGCTGTTTGTTTGGTCTATTAAGGGGACAGTGGCTGTTTGTTTGGTCTATTAAGGGGACAGTGGCTGTTTGTTTGGTCTATTAAGGGGACAGTGGCTGTTTGTTTGGTCTATTAAGGGGACAGTGGCTGTTTGTTTGGTCTATTAAGGGGACAGTGGCTGTTTGTTTGGTCTTAAAGGGACAGTGGCTGTTTGTTTGGTCTATTAAGGGGACAGTGGCTGTTTGTTTGGTCTATTAAGGGGACAGTGGCTGTTTGTTTGGTCTATTAAGGGGACAGTGGCTGTTTGTTTGGTCTATTAAGGGGACAGTGGCTGTTTGTTTGGTCTATTAAGGGGACAGTGGCTGTTTGTTTGGTCTATTAAGGCACAGTGGCTGTTTGTTTGGTCTATTAAGGGGACAGTGGCTGTTTGTTTGGTCTATTAAGGGGACAGTGGCTGTTTGTTTGGTCTATTAAGGGGACAGTGGCTGTTTGTTTGGTCTATTGAGGGGACAGTGGCTGTTTGTTTGGTCTATTAAGGGGACAGTGGCTGTTTGTTTGGTCTATTAAGGGGACAGTGGCTGTTTGTTTGGTCTATTAAGGGGACAGTGGCTGTTTGTTTGGTCTATTCATTAATTAATTAATTTATTTATTTTTTTAGTTTCCTCCCTAGACCTCCACCAAGCTTAGAAAAACACACCCTAGACCCCCCTTCAAGATAGATTTGTACATTTTTCGGTAGAAAACTGTCCCGGCCAAAGGCCGATTCCTCCTAAAATTACAGGCTCGCTATCACTCGCCAGGAAAAAATCGACACCTAAATTTTTGCTTCTATGTGATTGAGGGAGGCAAAAGGCAGAACTGCCTATAGCGAGTGCCTCCCCCATAGTTGCAAGAGTGACAGGGCCAAAATCAAGGGACGTTCGAGCCAAAATGCCTGGACACACGGAGTTTGAAGCAATTTAAGTCATAGGAAGAGGGAAAGATTGATTCTGGGAGAGAGTTCCAGAGCTCAGCTGTTGAGTAGAAGAAAGTTTGAGAGTAACGTTTCACTCTTGGGTAGGAGAGTTGCACGAAGGGTCCTAATATTGACAAAGAAATCGGGTGAAAGGTCATAAAATCCCCAAACTAATGGAACTAACGTCTTAAAATCTCAAACTAGTGGGGCTAAGCATTAGGGAGAAGGGGGTCCCCAAACAAAAAAACGGTCTGTCTCCCCTTAACAGACTTCGAACTATCTCGCCTAACCCTTTTCACTACCACATATCTTGCTTATCAACTGCACAACATCGGTTAAATATAACTATACCCTCTTTAATTACATATAGGCCTAACGGCAAATTGCAAAGTTTCCATAACAAATTCTCAGTTATTTTGAAGATTTTGTAGTGAAATATGGTGTTAATTCTATAAACTTGGTCTTACTAGGATGCAGAGACATAGTGGTTTCATATTTGGGCCATTAAGGGGAGATCTCCACGTGAGGGATATTTTTCTTGACCCCTTTCTCCCTCATGTTTAGCCCCATTGCTTTTGATATTATAAAACGTTTGCCCCATTAGTTTAGCGATTTTAAGAACTTTCACCCCATATTAAGACCTTTCGTGCAATTCAGGTGTCGATTTTATCCTGGCGAGCGATAGCGAGCCTGTAATTTAAGAGGAACCGCCTTTGGCCGGGACATTTTTCTACCGAAAAATGTACAAATTTATCTTGAAAGGGACTCAAGGGGGTGTAATTTTAAGCTTGATGGAGGTCTAGGGAACAAACTAAATACCTCCCCTTAATTATCGATAAATCAGCTGCTAAGGGATTCAATTGACCACTTGCGAGTTTCAGGCTATGAGGAAGTTGGAGCCGTAAACATCGATAGTAAACAGAAATTCAATAATAGTGTAGGTTTCTGGTGGCTATATGGTATGTTGCATTGGGGTATTATGTATTTATATATGGTATGTTGCATTGGGGTATTATGTATTTATATATGGTATGTTGCATTGGGGTATTATGTATTTATATATGGTATGTATTTATATATGTACTACGACCGCATTTCAGCTGTAAATGCTGTTAAATATCGTTGTCTCCAACTTCCTTATAGAACGAAACTCGCAAGTCGGCAATTTACCGCCAGATGAAGTGAAACAGAGTATCGAATAAACTTAAGGGGGGTGTCCTGCTTTTTTGTTATTTCTGTCCTTTTTTCTCTTTCTCTGGCTTGTATCCATTCGGCCCCATTCAGCCAACTAATTTAAGACGTTTATCCCCATCTAGGTGTCGATTTCTTCCTGGCGAGCGATAGCGAGCCAGCATTATATGAAGAAATCCGGCTTCGCCGGAGAAATTTTTCTATCGAAAAATGTACAAATTTAGCCTGCTGTCAAACAAAAATAAAAAATATGCTGGCTCGCTATCGCTCACCAGTAAAAAATTGACACCTGGATGGGGATAAACGTCTTAAAACAGTAGGCTGAATGGGGCCAAATGGATACAAGCCAGAGAAAGATAGAAAAGAACAGAACAAAAACAGGTCACCCCCCTTAAACAGACATCGCCGGTATAGAAAGAGTTAACAACATATTCTTGAACAAATAAACGGAGATACTTGTAAACGAATTAACAAATAAATTAACAAATCAATTCGTATATAAGATAACCCTTTGAGTTGTCGCTTCAAACAGTCTGCTGCACCAAATCACCACTCATAACGAGGGGCGTCGCGCTCCTTGGTGCCGCTAGAGGAGCGGCGAACACATCCAAAGGTATCCAAAGGTAGTACCAGCGACGGGTGTTATATTTTATTCTAGCTATAATTAGACGATATTTTGCAGCTCAGGAAGGATCTGTGATAGTTGTTATTGTTGTTGTTGTTCCCCAAGCTGCCTGGCCGAACAGCCCCAAGGCCCCGAGCAAGGCCAAGGCCATAACCGAGCGCCCCCACAGAACCCTCCCTGCCGACCACAATAAAGCCTGGGTAACCGAAGCCACTTCATGGCGGGGAGCTGAGGAGGGTGCGGAAACGCCCGGGAAACCAAAGACCCACCCAGGGCCCTGTGTCCCTCAGCAATTATGAAGAGAAAGTTGAGGGGCAAAGGAAAAATGTGACGCTTTGGCTTCCAAGCTTGGTAGATTGGGAGGTCAATCCACGGATGAGACGCCGTCACTCGAGATCTAGAAAATATATAAGTAAAAGGAACAGTCAGAGTAAGCTATGGGTATGGCAGAGATCGCTCAGTTCTCACTCTGATAGACCAGCCCATCACCACACGAGGGATTCAGGATTGTTAGTTCACATCGCTCCAGACAGGACAGGACAGCATCTGTGGTAGTTAAAAGGGTTGGTTGCGATAGTTTGAAGCCCTATAATTGCTAGAGGATCTTCCTAAGCTGAATAAAATCGTCTATTAGTTGCCAGCATAGGATGCAAAGGACGTCCCTGGTACTGGATGGGTTAAGGGCAGATATCCACTGGAGGGACTTTTTTCTGGACCCCTTTCTCTCATGTCTAGCCCCATTGCTTTTGAGATTTTAAGATGTTTGCCCCATTAGTTTGGCGATTTTAAGAAGTTTCACCCCATTTATGTCACTTTTAAGACCTTTCCTCCCATATAGGTGTCAATTTTTTCCTGGCGAGCGATAGCGAGCCTGTAATTTAAGAGGAACCGGCCTTCGGCCGGGAAATTTTTCTACCGAAAAATTTACAAATTTATCTTGAAAAGGGGTCAAGGTGGTGTAATTTCAAGCTTGATTGAAGTCTAGGAAACAAACTAAAAACCTTCCCTTAACAAACAAGTAACAGTTAACAAGTAAACAAGTAACAAGGAAACATATAAACAAAATAACAAAGAGACTGGTAAATAAAATATAACAAATAACTAACAATCAGACTGCTAAACAAACTGCTAAATATATACATATAAACAATCAGACAAACTGGTAAGAAGACAAACAGTGACAGACAAACACACACACAAAACAGTGACAGACAAACAGTGACAGACAAACACACACACAAAACAGTGACAGACAGTGACAGAGAAACAGTGACAGACAAACACACAAACAAAACAGTGACAGACAAACAGTGACAGACAAACACACACACAAAACAGTGACAGACAAACAGTGATAGACAAACACACACACAAAACAGTGACAGATAAACAGTGACAGACAAACACACACACAAAACAGTAACAGAGAAACAGTGACAGACAAACAGTGACAGACAAACACACAAACAAAACAGTGACAGACAAACAGTGACAGACAAACAGTGACAGACGAACACACACACAAAACAGTGACAGACAAACAGTGACAGACAAACACACACACAAAACAGTGACAGACAAACAGTGACAGACAAACAGTGACAGACAAACACACAAACAAAACAGTGACAGACAAACAGTGACAGACAAACAGTGACAGACAAACACACAAACAAAACAGTGACAGACAAACAGTGACAGACAAACACACACACAAAACAGTGACAGACAAACACACACACAAAACAGTGACAGACAAACACACAAACAAAACAGTGACAGACAACGCACAGACAAACACACACACAAAGCAGTGACAGACAAACACACACACAAAACAGTGACAGACAAACACACACACAAAACAGTGACAGACAAACAGTGACAGACAAACACACAAACAAAACAGTGACAGACAAACAGTGACAGACAAACACACACACAAAACAGTGACAGACAAACACACACACAAAACAGTGACAGACAAACACACACACAAAACAGTGACAGACAAACACACACACAAAACAGTGACAACACAAACAAAACAGTGACAGACAAACACACACACAAAACAGTGACAGACAAACACACACACAAAACAGTGACAGACAAACACACAAACAAAACAGTGACAGACAAACAGTGACAGACAAACAGTGACAGACAAACACACACACAAAACAGTGACAGACAAACACACACACAAAACAGTGACAGACAAACACACAAACAGTGACAGACAAACACACAAACCACAAACAAACAGTGACAGACAAACAGTGACAGACAAACACACACAAAACAGTGACAGACAAACACACACACAAAACAGTGACAGACAAACACACAAACAGTGACAGACAAACACACAAACAAAACAGTGACAGACAAACACACAAACAAAACAGTGACAGACAAACACACACACAAAACAGTGACAGACAAACACACAAACCAAACAGTGACAGACAAACACAAACAAAACAGTGACAGACAAACACACAAACAAAACAGTGACAGACAAACACACACACAAAACAGTGACAGACAAACACACAAACAAAACAGTGACAGACAAACACACAAACAAAACAGTGACAGACAAACACACACACAAACAGTGACAGACAAACACACAAACAAAACAGTGACACAAACACACAAACAAAAACAGTGACAGACAAAAACACACACAAAACAGTGACAGACAAACACACAAACAAAACAGTGACAGACAAACACACAAACAAAACAGTGACAGACAAAAACACACACAAAACAGTGACAGACAAACACACAAACAAAACAGTGACAGACAAACACACAAACAAAACAGTGACAGACAAACACACAAACACACAAACAAAACAGTGACAGACAAACACACAAACAAAACAGTGACAGACAAACACACACACAAAACAGTGACACACAAACAAAACAGTGACAGACAAACACACAAACAAAATACACCGATTGACAGAAAACGAGACGCGGATGCAAACTAACAAATGCCAACCCAGAACCCTTTCAAGGTAAATTTATACATTTTGTTTAATAGAAAATGTCTCGGCCGAAGACCGATTACTTGTAAGTTACAGACTCGCTATCGCTCGTCCAGAATTAATTCGACACCTGGATGGGGTGATGCATCTTATTATCGCCAAACTAATTGCGTGAAACGTCTTTAAGTCTCCAAACTAATGGAGGGAACCAGGCAGACTCCCCCCAAAAAATTCCCTCAGACTAAAAAGCATTGAGATAATATGTACCCCAGAAATTGAATCTAATTAAGAAAAAAAAAATCCATATAGCAATTATCCAGCGAGACCAGAATTCAGCCTAATTAAGAGTGAATTAATTAGTGATATAATTATACTGAGTAATTGAGAGATAATTAGATAAATTACTTGGAGTTGAAATTGTATCTGTAGGGTATTTGGTGAGGTAGCGAAGGCAGGCTGTACGAAAAAGGTTGATTATTTTAAAGCATATTTTCCCAGTGTTTAAATCATAAGAGAGAGAGAGTGAGTGAGTGAGTGAGATAGATAGATAGATAGAGAAGAAAGAGAGACACAGAGGGAGAAACCAAATAAGTCTCCATTATCCTCATTACTGTCGTCTTCATCAGATTGGAGAGAGAGAGAGAGAGAGAGAGAGAGAGAGAGAGAATGAGAGTGAGAGTGAGTGAGTGAGAGAGAGAGAGAGAGAGAGAGAGCAAATCCTTATTACCGGTACTGCTTTATGAGATTGGATATGCGGTATACTGTATATATATATATGTGTGTGTGTGTGTGTGTGTGTGTGTGTGTGTGTGTGTGTTACTTGACCGTGTAGTACATTAGTTTAACTGCTACTAAGCTGGTGTACAGTACAGTTGGTCCAAAAAGTATCTGCACCCCTACCCTGATATTCTGGTGTGTACAGCTTGGTAGGGTTGGCATATCTACCTGTAGCTATATCCATCTATACCACTATCTACCTATACTACCTAAGACCTACGACCTACGACCTACGACCTACGACCTATACTACCTAAGACCTACTACCCACGACCTACGACCTATACTACCAAGCTGTACACACCAGATTATCAGGGCAGGGGTGCAGATACTTTTTTGACCGAGTGTACATATGTTTACTTAAGGGGCTATATGCGTATGAGTTATCTGCTCAACAGGTGGCGTAGTGTGTGTGTAAGTGTGAGAGTCCGAGTGTAGGGGGTGAGACAGTGAAGCACGGGAACGAGGTGGCTTCAGAGATGGGGTCGTTTCGGGCCATGAGTGATCACCGTGCTTCATGTGAAGGCAAGATGGCAGGTGCTCGTTGTACTCTACTTGCTTCACATGTCTCACTCCCTAGACTGGAACAAGACCTCACGGGCTTCACTGTTCATTGTAAAGCGGTGAATGTTAAGGCTCTCAGCCTATGCCCGAGAGGAA